>JALRMC010000003.1:1653859-1804190 GCA_026120085.1 Cadophora luteo-olivacea | reverse complement strand
CCTAACCCTAACCCTAACCCTAACCCTAACCCTAACCCTAACCCTAACCCTAACCCTAACCCTAACCCTAACCCTAACCCTAACCCTAACCCTAACCCTGACCCTAACCCTAACCCGCCCTGACCCTAACCCTAACCCTAACCCTAACCCTAAGACTTCGTTTAAACTCCATCAATTGGGTCCTTTTTACACGTCCTCTAGTGAGTACATGTTTTAAATCGGAACTCCATAAAATATACATCGGTAACTCTTTCTCAACTCTTGAAAACCCCTATCTGTATCTTTTTCGTAGCAAAGAAATAGTCGCAAGAAGACATATAAACAGCAATGAAACCGAAACTCCCAGGAAGGAAAATACAAGGATGGTTAACAACATCCAGGCGGATAAATAGCCAAAAACAAATAAATGGAGAAGAATGGGGGAAACGCTTGAAGGCGTTCGAATTCAAGATATGGACCATATGGCGAGGGCCGAGAAAGAGCCAATTTGATTGGAAACAAGACGTAGGGGAGGGGTTAGGAAGGTGTCTGCCGTATAAACATACTATCGCCGCAGATTATCAAGGGGCCAGGCTGTCTTGGTCGGGCAGGGTCGTAAGCCGAATGATTGACATTGGGATGTAGAAGCTCTAGTGCAGACGTAGGATACGAGTCTGAATTTTCTGCTTCTTCACTATCATACGTTCCATAGCCTTCTTGGATTGCTTTAGCGTATCCCGGTTGTGGAGCGGCGAGAGAGTTAAGATCTCGCGTTAAGACAGCCGGAAGATATGGTGATATGTGGCTCTCGTCCGAGTTGTACGATGACTTTGCAGCTGCGTTGAGGATGATTTGCATTGATCCTTGCTGGGCTCCTGGCAAGAGCACAGTGGTATTGGTGTGTCGTAAGTCGACGGATTGCGGCACGCGCGCAATTGAAAGGGTTCTGGTCGTGAGATCTTGGGCCTGTGTAGCGAGCTGGATACTTTGCGGTCTTATCTCGTGCGATACTTGGATTTGGGTTTGAATGTTGTTTCCAGTCGGGTGGCTCATGATTAGCGAGGACGTGTTGACGAGTTTAGGCATTTTCGCAGTCCTCATCGCGGTGCATAACGTCGATTCGGTGCTTGCTTCTTGTTGATCAAAACATCGCTTTTTCGAGCTGAGATCCTGTAATAATGTTCGGACCGGTAAAGCAGAGGACGCTAGTTGTTTTGGATTTTGAGTGCGCTGATATGGATAGACTTCCGGCCACTTGACTCCATGATATGTAATCGTGAAGTAATTCCCACAGGCAGAAAATCCTACACATTTGATCTCTCCCATGTTACTTGTAAGATCTATCACTTGAGTAGGCTCCGATTCTAAAGTTTTATTAGCACTTGAAAAGACAAATAAGGAAGACACCACATACTAGTTTCCAAATCAGTAACCCAAACTGTCTTGGATATAATAAATATAAGCCTGAATTCCTCAGGATGTATGGCAAGCGGAGTATGAATACTGAAACAGCCTGCAAAGATGCGGATTGATTTTAATTCACAGAGCTGAATCCCGGAGTCTGCTTTATTAGTGATACGGAAAATGACTATAGGCTCATGTCCCTTTGCCAAGGAGCGATCGTGGCCCTGGAAAACAGCAAAGCGACAATCAGCTGAGAGAAGCCACTCATACGAATACGTGAAATCCAGAGGAGGATCCGATGGAGATGGCGTCGTCCAATTCGAAGAACTGAGGGCGAAAACTTGGGAAATGTAGTCCATGTTGTTGCCGAGTCGATCCCTGTCGAATTGGAATAAAGTGCGCAGCACAATTATACTGCTAAGGTCGTTTGAGATGACCATTGGAAAGGTTAACCGATGGTGATTTAAAACAGAGCGACGAAGGGATTGGCGCAAAATAATCGCAATTTCGCTCCCAGAAAGCGGTATCTGCGCCGATTTGTAGGGGATGGCCTGATCATCGAGCGAAAAGATTTCGTATGAAGCAATCCATCCTTCTGCCAAAGTCAGGAGCTCGCTCGTCGAATTCTTTGAAGGTGCTTTGACACAGTATATATTTGGGTTGAAACTCGGTGCATTGATCGACTCTGATGTCCAGGTTTTGCTTGATAGATCCTTGGTCTCATGTGCCCAGATTGCGGCTGAGGGCAGTGTGCCGCCATATAAGCTTGGTCGAAACGTAGACATATCTTTCTTTGGAATCGTCCAATATTCGGCAAATGCTCTATTTCACCAACTAGACATCAGTCGCTTTTCTCGAAACGGTATCAACTATCAAGCAATATCTCCTAAACTTACCGAGAAGGTCTAATACTAATTGTACTAACGAGCCGTCCGTCGGGGGAGTTTGACGATATTTTGAATAATACCTCTTGTGTATTTTGCCTGGCTGTTGGCTGAGGTTGGAACGTGCGTACGGTTGCTGCAGATGTTTGTAAGAAGAACTTGTTGTGACTGAAGACTGTCAAATCGTTCCAGATTTCATGTGGGCGAATGAGCAGTGTTTCTCCCCACTCGGTATGAACGTTCTTGAGGGCGTCTACTAAATCCTTCATATCCTTCAGAACTTGACTCAAGCTTAAATCGTACTCCTTCGAGCTTCGAAATGCCAATCGAGTCTCCATAAGATCTATAGCGTCTCTAATTGAATCAATGATGGAAGCTTCGCGATAGGTATACATGGCTTCAACCCATACCATGAGGTTTGCTTTTGCTTCCAGGAATTTTTTCAAGGCTGTAGCAAGGGTACGGGAGCGACATAACCCTATGTCCGAACGCGTGGCAGAAAGTTTGAATGCATCTTTCAAATGCTGGGCCCATTGTACAGTAGCATACGCCAAGAATGGGTACTGCGTCCTAAGATGTCTGACAGACGTGGACATATGGATATCACCACCTAGTGGTCTAGGGGGTACGGCGGTGACCAGATAAGAAAGACAGCTTTCAACGATTTCGGAAGCGGCTTGGTTTTCCGAAAGAACAAATGACAGTCCCATATCAGAGCAAAGGCGAGGAGAAAGGATGAACTTCTGTGCAGTGAGATGTACGAAGTAGAGGTATGTGTTTTGGCGCTTCTCAATCAAGCCACAGCACGATACAATGATGGCATGCTCAAAGTCTTCGACTTGATCTCCACCTATAGAGTTATAATTCGATCCCCAAACAACCTCTTTGATGTGGACTGGCGCCATGGACGACTTAGCGTATGCAACCCACATAAAGATCCGACTGGCTAGCTGCCGACTGGCACGATCCAAAGACTTGATGTGGTTGAAGATTCTGTTGTACATGTCATCTAGTCCTTCTGGAGTCGACCTCGTTATTTCATGCACTCTCTCGGTTCGAGAAAGCGCTGCTGAATTGAGATATACGATCAGTAGACGCGCCCAGAGAAACATGCCATCAGCACGCTCCAGTATTATCTCCCGAAAAGCAGATATATCAGCATCCGAAGGAAGAAGCGAACCGTGCTTCAAAAGTTGTAGCTCACTGTCGAGGAATATCGTAATGTCCTCGTCGGAAATTTCTCTCGACATACGGACTGTGCACTCATCCTTTATGGTGCGTCGAAGACAAGATACGTTTGGCCGACTAAAGAAAATGATCTTTAGCTTGGATGTAGCCGTGAAGTGGCAAAGTTCTTGAGCGAATTTCGCATTATCCACACACTCATCAATGCCATCGAGGATAAAAACAACGTTTGCGAGCTGAGCAAGAGCGAGTCGCAAAAGATCAATGAGCTCGTGCTCAGAAGCCTGGAGATGGTCCACTGCTCTTGCAACATTGTAAATGTTATAGATCTCTTCCAAGTTCTTGCATTGCTGAAAGAGTTGAGTGGCAAGAGCTCGATACGCCTGATGTCGGACAGCCTTCTCCACTCCTCTTTGACAGAAAAAGTAGTAGCAAATGATGGGCAGCGGCAGACTTGGGTCAGACTGGTCGTCACGAAGCTCCTCGATGACTGAAGCGGCAAGGACAGTTTTACCCCATCCCGGGTTACCCTGAATCCATAAAATAGGCCCAGGAGGGGTTTCTCCTCCCCATTCTTGGTATTTATTGTTTTTCATCAGCCATTCTGCCGTACCGGTCTCCCTAGCATCTTGAGCTTGCTCGAAGGGGCTCACGTATTCTGGTGGATTAAGCCACTTGATTACCGAGGAACAAAATGCATCTAGAAGAGACGAGTTATCAGCACAAGTACGATTACATGAGATTATAGCATACCTATGTGTTCCTTTTCAGATTTCTTCGCCATAACCGTTGTCGTGGCCCTGATTCCTCGAATATTCTGTGCATCATTTTCATTTCTCCGTGCCGCCCCGCGTAGTGTGGCTCGCAACTCTCCCAGAGTGGCCCACTGTAGCTCTTCTTTCACTACATTCTGGTGGAATGATAGTCGCTCTAGTATCGACTGGAAGCGGACATCAAATGGTCTCCACAAAAGGCTTCCGATGACTTGAGGTTGGTTTTTGAGTTCTGAAGCTTATTACCATCATGCACCAAATCATTCTGTCAATTGGGAGACCTACTGCCTTTCCTATCTGAAAACACTCGGGCAACCGTCTGGAAGAACTCAAACAGATCGGAGTAGAACATTGTCATTGAATCCCGTAGTCGCTGTGTGACGAAGTCCTTGGATGCAGCAGATTCCACAGCCCGAAAGACATCTTCATATCGCGGAAGAGCCAAAGAAATCTTCTGGATACTGTCACACAACTTTTCAAAAAAGGTAGCAAATTGGCTGGCAAGCTGTAGAAAATGTTGGTAAGCGAAGGTGCGTCAATCATAAGTGCAACTAGAAAGGGGGAGAAAGTACCTGTAAAATAAGACGAAAAGCACCCCATGCAAAGTTTGCGTACTCGGGATGGGCACTACAAATAATCCCAATTATCTTGAAGTAGGGCTCAAGGTTATCTGCCAAAATTCTGACTTTCTGGGCATATCGAAGCCCTCGTTGCTTGGACTTAATAACAATTTCGAATTGCTTCACCTCAACCAACAGGCCCTCAGCTGAGGTACATGTTGAGAACTGAAGCTGTTCTTCTGGGGTTAAAGACTGGAGGAACTCGGTTTTTGCATGCTCGAAGATCACGCTGAGCTCGGGTGATACCTCGAGCTCTGGAAGCTGGGGAAGCACGATCGGGCCACTCGGTACCGTTAGCTAGGCAATTCTACACATTGTGGTGAACACGTACCTCATTTTTATTGTGTCCAAGTATCTTGTCTTCCAGATTTACCCAGAATCGAAATAAGATGAGAATGAGAAAGGTCGACAATGAAAGTTTGGTTGATAAGAGCGTGAACCTCTGTATTCCACGAGGCTGCCTGTTGTCGGTTCATTTGTGGTGGCTATGCAGAATGACCATTCTGAATCCGCAGCCCGCAGCTAGAACTCTGCGGAGCAGAAAGCCTCACTCTTCTCCTGGCGCAAAAAGCAGACATGCATGTCGCACATCCAATGGAAATCGTGGACGACATGCACCTCGCCCTCCAGTATGGAACCTTACCGAGGAGCATGGCTAGCTCGAGTCGTGATACAGATTAGACTTGATCCAGTTGGTAACAAGCAATTGCCACCGAGGCTGGCGATAACATGATTTAGGTTTGTTGATTTCCGTTGTCTTCGATAGTTATATCGAATCAAAACTTTCGTACTCCGACTAATAAGTAGGCTCCACAAGGTGAGCTGAAATGTAAGATTAGAAGGATGGCAGTGCGATTTAATGAATCACCGTTTGGCCCTCTAGCTAGCCAGAAGATCTAGGAAAATACCAGGTTGATTAGAAGTGTTCGAAATGAGTTGAAACGTTAGAATAGCGAATTGATAGATGTATTGAGGGTCATCAACGATAATCTGAAGATGTGAAACAATTGACAACAGGAGAGGACAGCGGAGAGCACCGCCTTGATTGCCAAGTCTAAAGCTTGGTGGCTTAGACAGCAGAAAGCAGCCTAGAACTAGGGGCAGTATCACCTGACAAGCTGAGTTCCATCATCCCATCTCAAATCTGAAAAGCTACCAACTAGTATTTCTCTTCCAAAAGAGAAAACTTTGCTGGCGAGGATAATTCCGGCATTATCGACGTAGAGGTTGTAAGTGCTTGTTGAGGGTCTATATCACATATACGTCGGATGGAAGAAACTCAAGTAAAGCTAGACGCTCCAGTCTAGAGGCATCGAGGCGGGATGGTCTAAGAAGGAGCAATTATCCGACGAAGGAGCAAGTTGATAGGCCTGTTTAGCTTCCATATTAAGGGCAATCTTCTAAGGCTCCGAATCATTCGAGACTAATATTGGAATGCTATTTCAAACCATTCCAGATTCGATGCCATTCAGTAACTTAGCTCAAAGCATCATTCGATCTTTTAACAGTAATATCCATCTGCGAAGTCCAATATGCGGTATTTAAGTAACAACAGAAGTACCATTTAAACTCCGTGAATATGAAGCATTATGGATGTCTCTTTCGTCGGATAGTCATAGCTGCCGCTGTGCCATCAGTTGTGACTACGAGGAAAGTGCCTTCGCGAATTATTCCCCTTTACCGCTGGGTCTAATCGTGCCGTAAACATCGATCCTCCAAGGCGGCCAAGTTGAAGTAAAGCACCGGCCACCTTCTCCGGATGAGGTGTAGGGAAGAACTGGACCACCACTCCGAAGGACTGGTCCCCACGGCACGACTAGAAAAGTCTGGATATTCTGAATTTCCGCCGCAGGAATGTTTCTAAATGGTTAGAATGGAGCTATAATCAGCCTTAAATATGTTCTTGCGACTCGAGGAAATTTAAGCGATGACTGCCTCGGTAAAACTCATAGGAATGCTTTAGACCCGCCTAGACGCCACAACTCGCTGCCCATAAGAATCCTCTTCGAGTCAAGATCCAAACTCTAAGTGTATGGAAGAGTACTACAAAAACCTTCTGCCATAGTTGATGTTGTTGAATAGTCCGCAAATGGATGATATGTATCAGCCACGTTTTTAAGCCACTTCATACCTTTGCCGACACTGGGTCTAGATCACAAAATGTATGCTTTTGGACTGCTGCATAGACATAACCGTGGATGAAATTTGAGCCCAGGCGCGTAACAATCTATATAAAGCCCTGTCCTGGCACCCTTCAGTCTTTCCAAAAAGCAACGAGCAATCTCAAATTCCAGTTCCCAGGTACTCCTTCTATCTGTAAGTGCAGCCTACAAGCTTTCGAGTTCACTCCTGACTGACTTCTTACAGCTCCGCAAAGATGTACCCATTTCAAATATCTGCATGGACGCTGGTTACACTCTTTGCCTCTGGATCGCTGGCTTGTTCTCGAGTCAACTTCAAAGGAGGTCCAGATGATGGCGATCGTGTCGTAGTCGGACGTTCCATGGACTTTGTCGCATCTACGAACTCCAGCCTCTACGCTTACCCTGTCGGCACCAATCGCAATGTATCAGGAGAGAACATGATGACTTGGACATCCAAGTACGGCTCTGTCATTACCACTATGTATGATTTAGTCTCGATTGATGGCATGAATACCGAGGGGCTGGTCGGCAACCTTCTGTATCTTGGAAGCAGTGACTATGGAGACCGCAACGTTTCCCGGCCGGGCCTACCAATTGGCTGGTGGCTTCAATACTTTCTCGACTCTTATGCCACCGTTACCGAAGCTGCTGAGGATCTATACACCGAGTCCGGAGAAGAGAAATTCCAAGTTGTCGCAGCAGTATTGGTTCCCGGCGTGTCATCCACTGGTCATCTTTCCTTGTCAGACAAGTCTGGCGATAGTCTTATCATGGAGGTCCTTGATGGGAAATTGGTCACACACCATGGCAAGCAGTACGAAGTCATGACAAACGATCCACCATATGAGCAGCAGCTTGCCATTGATGAGTACTGGGGCCCGATCTCTAATTTTTCACTCCCGGGTACTGATACACCAGCCGGTACGTGAGCTTCATTTGAATCCAATGTTTCTTTCACGCGCATTTATTGATTTTGATTATAGATCGCTTCGCAAGACTTTCACATTACAATCGTGTCGTTTCAAACTCCACAGACGAAGTCACCGCAGTGGCTTATACTGCAGGCATGATTCGAGCAGTCAGCGTTCCTATGGCACCATTAGTATCGCTTGATACATCTCTCGATACTTGGCCGACTCTGTGGAGAACCTATGCAGACACCAAGGACATGGTTTACTTTTACGAGAGCGCCATGGAACTGAAGTTCATGTGGACCAATTTCACGGACTTTGACTTCGTAAATGGTAGTATCAGTCGATTGGAAATCATGAATGCTACTTGGGAAGAGCGTATTGGAGATACGAAAGGTAAATATGTTGTGGCGAAGGATTTTACGCCATTGGGATCTGACTGATGCCACGTATCCTGCAAACTGTATCTTTTGTACGGGATTGTAATTTGGGAAGCATTTCGTTCCAGGCCAGGAGACTGGACTCTGCCACCGCGTGGGCGGAAGTATTGGAGTCAGAATATGGTGTCTATCAGCTACGTAATTGCTAATCTTGATCTCTCTCAATCAATCATTATTTTCCGAGGGTAGTCTGCCTCAGAACAGTCCCAGCTCTCATCCAGACACTGAGTCGTGACCAGCGATCAAAAAGGTCGAGTCTGATTTTTGTGACGTTTCGTGGATGAGTCGAACTACCACAGACGAGTGGCTATAAGTCGGTAGAACACTTTGATTGATGGAAGGATTCGAGTATAGAAAGGAAGAGAACGGCGCTAGATATCCAATTGATTCGAGCGGGTTTTAATACCGCTACAGCACTTCTTTTCCTGCTTGATCAGGAGTATTTTCGACAAGCCGAAAACGTTGTAAAGGGTGTCCTGGGACCTAAGTACGACCTGTTCTCTCGATTATAGATTTTATCAATGAATCACGACTTGTAGAATAGCCCTGTTCGTCCGAGTTTGATTGACTACATGTGTGCTTTCGTCTTCACATGAACGGATTCGTGGGTATTGTTCTTGAACCTGTTGAGAATTTTGGTCTGGATAAATAGTGTGTCGTCCCAGTCAGCAAGGAAGGTGTGGAGAGTGATCGTCCGACCCGTACGAAGTTGTACATAGGGTTGCTTATCTGGCGAGATCAAGTTCGAACGGTTGATGCCACTATTGGCAGATAGGCAAATTGAGCCATTCTCGGTGGGAAGAGTCTGAGAAAAAGAGGCAGGCTGATCAGAACAATGTCCAAATTATCGACTTGAGGCCAGAAGTGATTACAAATAGTCCACATCGTATCTGTGCCGTATGTGAAGAAGACTAGCATAGCTAGAAGCTACCTTTTGGAAGGAACTCAAGCGGGGTGGCACGAGAAGGGCAGCCATCGGACGAGCGAGCGATTTGACAAGCCCATTTAACCTCATACTAAGAATTATCTTCTTATGTCTCGCCTACGCAATCGAGTTTCCACCCATTCATTTGGCGGTCGCCGCACATGGTTGACGGCCCAGGAGAACACGTATCGCTGGCGAGGGTAGTTTAGGGGCGATAGATAGATCCAGGACTTCATGAACTTTTCGAACTTTCCGAACTGAGCTGTGTTTGGCTCCAAATGAAGTCTTGCCTGATTGGAGTGCGGATTTTTGCCACGCCGCATCTTGCTTCATTACATGAGTATGAAGTTCTGCATCTTAAAAAAGTGGGTCTTTTTTTTCGGATTGAAGCGCCTTACTCGTGATAATACAAGTGAAAAGCGGGAAGAAAACTTAGGGGATGTCCAAAATTCGACCCTGGCATGCTATGACTCCAGTAAATGCAAAGTAAGTGTGGGATTCCGGAATTTTTTTCTTCCCAGTATTTTGGCCTAGGTGGGCGACCCAATATCTGGGAGCCATTAACGTAGGCTGCCCACTCAACCTTTACGTTTTCCCAAACATAATTGAAGTTACAAGTGAAATTCGGATAGTAGAAGATAAACGTATGGCCAGAGGTTACAATGGAAATACAGCATCGATGCTGCAAATAACCAAGACATGGTAGATAAGAGACTTCTCGCCCAAAACAAGTAGCAGCGCATCAGGATCACAATACGAGTCACAAGCACTCCAAACGCCCCTTTGAAAGAATGGCTTCTCAAAGCTTTCGCAAAATCTCTTCTTGAGCTTGAAGAACTCTTCAATGACAGAATGCTCCAACTTAGGTGCGAGATGAAGTTCATTTGCCAGCATTGTCCTGGTTGCCGGAAAGACGGGACAGCAGCTCATTGCTTCTGCCACGTACCGGAGTGCATGTCGATACTTGATCGTTGTAAGACTCCTAGGCAGTAGATACCTAACGTTCGAGGTTGATTTGCAGCGGTTTTCAGCAGTGCGTCGATGACATTGCCGAAGGCCTTCCTCGGAGTCTAGGCCGACCCAGGTGAACACCAATGTCAACCTCAAAGCAGGAGTAGCAATGATGCAGACTGGTAGATCTACCAAGATTTTGATATCAAAATATGAAAATGGAGGGCATGAAATGCAGTGAAAGGACGAACGAAATTAGACGGTAGTTCTTGGGAGTATTAACATACTTTCTGTCAACTGAGCAAATGCATGGTCACCGTGGCGTGAACGCCGCCATTGCGAATCGCGTCGTTGATAGCCTCTGCAGCTTGGCCCAACGTTTTCCAGGTACTCAAGGGGTCTCCGTCCAGTACGAGGGACTCGAGGGGGCATAAC
Organism: Cadophora luteo-olivacea; assembly: GCA_026120085.1. Classification (NCBI taxonomy): domain Eukaryota; kingdom Fungi; phylum Ascomycota; class Leotiomycetes; order Helotiales; family Ploettnerulaceae; genus Cadophora; species Cadophora luteo-olivacea. The sequence goes on along the minus strand of JALRMC010000003.1, from coordinate 1,793,539 downwards.
ACTAAGATATCTGCACTCACATAGCTATGGGTCGTAACGAGAACAAAAGGTATGGAACGTTTTCCTTTCACCATCCTCTTCAAGGCCAGTGAAGAGATCAAATGTGTCGCACTAGTAGTATTACGTTGGCTGCAATTGATCAAGAAGATAAACCTGTCTATCGAAGTCTGTGATGTCTCAAAAATGCTCGGGCTAAGTCTAGTGAAGGGGGCTCGTTCTGAGGGTTCAAAGTGTAGTCGGGAAGTCTGATCAGTGAGGCTAAAAGTGCCACAAGATCCTCCGCAAGATCCTAGAAAGCTTCTTTCCGGGAGGGCAGTCTGATACGAGACAAGGACATGATTCGGCACAAGGGATAGTCTGATGTGTGCTGTGGTGTTGGAAGTGTATAAACAATTGAAGGAAGTTGGCCGGATCTCGTCGGATCAATGGCCTCTAACCAACACTCCTGACCAGCTTGGCAGATTCACTCAGCCCCGTCCCGGATAACATGGTGGCACGTTTCTTGGAACATGACAGCCTTTGTCAGATTTGAGCACAACTGCCAAGTAACCAAGCACAGCACGTACAGGGCTTAGTCCGATCATACCCGCGCTAGACCCAATCAATTTACACGAAGAAACTATGCGGCGACGAAGAAGGCTGTCATGTGCTGCGGCAATCCAAGAGCTCCACAGCCTCACTTGCTTTCATCCCGTAATCCGGTCCAGATTGAGGCGTAATTGGACGTCAGTTCTACCTAGATCTCGCGGCCGCGGGTAGGTAGAGCGGGTACCCGATCGGACGTGGATGACTAGGTAGGTCAAATTCGGAACTTTCTGCCAAGTGAATTTCTCGCCTTCTGATACACGAAAATATGACCGTCATGAGTAAGCTTTCCCTTTCGCTTTAACAAAAAGTGATATCCACTTCTACATTCAACAATGAGTACCGCTTTGAGTGGCAGTCTTTCACTTGACTTGGATACAATTCTCTGCCTGTGAATTTGGCGATAGAGAGCCCCCACAATTCCCCGTCCCCCCTTTTTTCTGAGGCTTTGTCGTGATACCAACCGAGCCCAAAATGTTGGTTATCCCTCCTGTACAACATGGCCTGACATCAAGCCTATCAAATTCGTCTATTGCGTGGTACCGAATTTTTTTTAGATTGGAGATGCCACCCTGCCGTAAGATTCCTCTTTCGTCGGACTTCCTGCTGTGCCAATGCTTGTGCCTTACATCCTTGCTATAACACCCTTCATCAGCGTGAATCTCCTTCGTTGGCTCCTCCATTTGTTTGCTGTCCCTCCCACGGACACGATATTTTCGTGGCCAGTTTTTTACACCATGTATTGCGTTTCTCCGTTTTGATTCACTCCTACAGTGTTCGCATTCATTGTCACTCTCCTTTACCTGTAGCAATTTTCGCGTTTCCCACTTGGACTTGAAATATTTCCGCAATTCTTGTTTGTTTGCCTGCGCTCGAATTTCGTAGCCTGCTATCGACAGCCAATGGCTCCTCCACCCCGCCGTATGATAGTCCTTGGACTGATCACCACACTCGTTCTCGCCCTGCTGCTGACAGCTCACTACACCAAAGCGTCCGAGAGCGCTCTCGCAACAAAAGTCGGGGGAAAAGTTCAGGAGTTACTTCATTCCGGATCTTCTGATCATAAAGAAGAGCAGGCTTCAGAGAAGCCCAAGGAGCAACCAAAAGACCCAGAGCCAGCAGTCGATTCAGGATACGACCATGGTACCGAGAAGGGCTCGGGAGGTGTGGGAAGACATGTCCACGTCCGACCCAGCGCGCCTACGCCAAAATCCGCTGGCTTCGAGGGATGCGAATATCCAATCGTGATCCACGTTACACCTGATGGTCATTGTACGGGTGTTCTCGCCCTCTACGGTTCTATTGTGCGCAATGTACTCAATCAGCCGGAGGAGATGGCTAATAAAACATGTGTTCATGTTACATATATGGATCCGGAGTTGAAATCGATCGAAGAGATGTACAAATGGCCAGCCCGAGAGAATCCTTTCAAAACGCCAAAAGATTGCGCTCTTCTAGATGCAACGCCGGCTCTGAACGATGTGGTGCCTGTCCGGTTCAATGCTCTGAGAGGGATTGAGAAGCCGGAGTTCATGCAATCTCAACCTGGCTGGATCATTGCTCTGAACAAGATACACTCATGGGCTTTCGATGCCTATCCACGAATCCTCCTCATGGATGCCGATTCCATCGTCGTCACAGACCTACATCTGATCTTCAACGATGCAGATCCCCGGCATACTATCACTGGGGCACCCGATCAGTTCCACAACTGTGGCGATAGGTCTCGTATGAATGGTGGCATGATCCTACTCCGTCCTTCGCGGTACTTCCACATATCCGCTCTCGAGGCGATCTACGACCCAGGATCCTCATGCGTTTCCGGGCACTGGGATCAGTCTGAGCAAGAGCTGCTGAATTGCTTGTGTGGATACCAAGGTCCAGCGAAGGGGATCAGGCCAGAGTTTGAATGCGCATTGATGCCGCTGTACAATTCGGTTTGGCCTTGGAACTTTGCTTGCTCGGCTGCGAACGTGGTTCCGATACGCAGTGTTCACTTTACTGGTGCGACGAAACCTTGGTCGGTAGATGAGAAGAGACTACATCTGCGATTCGACTACGGATACTGGGGATGCCTGAAGGATGCTGCGAGGGCAAATAGCCTGGAAGCAGTGAAGAAGTGCGAGTTTCCCGAGGCTGAGGTATCACGGCTGCTCACCACACATGAGTTGTTTGCTCCGCACGACTAAGCAGCTGCGAGAACGATCGATGTATGATAAGCAGATGGTCGAAGGTGGGTCTGCTAAAGTCTGGAGAGCTCGGGGACACTCGATGCTAGGTGTGAGCTATGGAAGCAATGGATAAATCCTCTCCTCTGGTGCGAAGCAAGAGCTGAGCAATACGCTTGGATAGGGGTTTGGTTAATCATTGTTGTTCAAGCCCAGTCACCTAGAAAAAGACTTCTTAGATAAAACTCTTGCAGAAATGGAAGGCAGACGAATGGCGGCGACAAAGAGGGGCAGACTTGCTCTTGTACTTGATTGTGCTCAGGAAGGGGACCATGTTATATTCCTTGAAGGCGGAAGGTTTCCTTTGATCCCTCGCAACTCTTCCAGTAGGGGAAGACTCTGTATGATCGAGATGGGGTATATCCACGGCGGTTCACATGCCAATGAAGTAAACCATAAGGGGTTGGTGGCACTTTGATACTTGAACTTGCGGGGTTGATCGGTGACTGTAAATAAATTACATGGGAAGGTTTGAGAACGCTGTAATCACTATCTTCCTCACCGTCTCTCCTGCTCAAACTGGTATCTCCAGATCTCGTCAGTGATCACTGACGTCGTCATATTGCTATTGAGTCAACTTTTCCAAGTGTGAGAGAATCTCATACAGACACAGGACCACAGTATTGACCAGCTGAATCTTGATCGGAACACGGTTTCAATGCATTCATTTCTGGTAGCAACACTACCATTTTCCAAGACAATCTGTTTCATGCACTGTTTGCCCCGCTCGATGTCAACAGAAACCATATGCATCATTGTAAAATCATCTCCACGACCTACATAGCGTCAGCAAAGCCCCGGCATCAAGACCCGACTCACCTTCTCAGCAACAGCATAGACTGTTGTCATCGTATGAGCTGCTGGCACGATCGGCATCATACTCGCATCCACAACCCTCAAATTCGTCACTCCATACACCTTCAACTCATTGTCCACAACTGCGCCTTCCTCTCTAAGACCCATCTTGCACGTCCCAACAGGATGATACAGAGTAGTTGCCGAACTTCTGATATATGCCTCGAGTTCTTGAGCTCCAGGCAGAATCTCCACTGGCGAAAGTTCCTTCATAGCATCGGTTTGTGCAAGACGACGTACAAATTGAACCCCTTCACTCAAGATAGCCACATCAAGTGGATTTCGCAGAAATGCTGGATCTGCTACAGGTGCAGTGAACACATCAGCAGAAGGAGCCAGCACCCTCCCTCGCGAGAATGGTGCTTCCAGACCCAGAATGAATGCACCATCGCTCCAAATGGTCTCAAGTGAAGCACATGACTCTAGACTCTCTGCCAAAACCTCATGCTCTTTGGCGTACCCAGTTGTCACAGAATCTGGTGTATCCGGATACAAGAAAGTAGTATTCTGCGAAGCTGCTTGAGATTGCAATTCCGCAGACCGATCGGAAAACATCGGAAGGGGAAGGAAAGCAAGGAAGTCTCCAGTGGGTGAAGAATATGGCCCCGTTCGGTTCGTGTCGTACTCTTCTCGGGCTTGAGCAGCGAAAGTAGGATCAGTGAGGTTATTTGAAGTAAGTGTAGCGTTGATGCTGTTCACAACGATGAGGAAGACATGATCGTGGAAATTCTGGCCAACACCAGGAAGGTCAACAACCGTGGTGACGTTGATTGCTGACAGATGCGATGCCGAGCCTATGCCAGATACTTGGAGGAGCTGTGGGGTGTGAATAGCTCCGGCCGCCAATATGGCTTCTTTGTTGACCGCAATCATGGATCGTGGACCAGATGAGGTGCTCGCAAACTCCTTCGCTTAGCTTGGAAACCTCGGCAGGAAAGAACATACCTCTACACCAGTGATGGATACATCTTCGGTTCCTTGTGTCAGAAGCTTCGTAACTCTGTTTCCAGTGATCAGATGTAGGTTCGGTCGTGAGCTGGCGGTATCCCAGTAAGCCTCTTGAGCAGAGGATCTCGTCACAGAGACTGGGTCTTGGTTATGTGGACACCAGTAGCCTCCAATCGCACCGCCGTTTGCTTGGTCCAACGCAATCGGAATGTTCAGCTCTTGAACAGCATCCACCATGTTTCCTAAAATCCGTCAGCTCGTGGGATTCCAGCGACATCGAAACCTACTTGTAGTGGGCCATACGAATGGAGAATAGCTAACATTCATATAGCCATCTTCTCCGTGTGCAGAAGGATCATACGTGATGTTCCATTCAGCTACGATGGCATCGGATGGTGGCGTGAAATGCTCATTCTGCGAAGTGTCAGCATGCAAACGAATGCATTTCATGCTCTTACCTTCTTAAAATATGGTAACAAATCATCGAATCCCCAATCTTCATTTCCCAACGCTTCCCACCGATCGTAATCACATTTGGAGCCCCGATCAAAGACCATACGGTTGAGTTTCGTTGATCCACCAACCACTTTGCCCAATGGTATTGGTATCGAACGATTTCCGACTGCTGCAGTGGGAGCATAGGTCAAATTCCAGTCGTACTTGGTCCCAATTGCCCCTCCTGCAAGGCCCGGGATTGTCACGAAATCCTCTTGAGCATCACTGGGAAGTCAGTAGAGGACGCCAGCAAAGGCACCGACTTACAAATCTCCAGCCTCGATCACCAAGACGGTGAGATCTGTGCAAGTTTTAGTCGAAATTCCCATTTCTGGGACATCACTTACCACTGCGTTCGGATAGACGATTTGCGACAGTAAGTCCAGAAGCACCCGCTCCGACAATCACGTAGTCGTAGCTTGGCAGTAAATCATCTGCTTGAGTATAAGCTACACCTGTGAACACAGGATGTGCGGATACCAATGGGTGTGCGAGAGACATCGCAATCGTGATGGGAGTAAGCGACTTCATTGTAGAAACAGAAGAATCTGGTGAAGAGCAGAAACAATTCTAGGAGAGCGAATCGCCTTGGATTCAGAGACACGATCTACAGATTTACCTCGAGGTTAAATACAAATTGTCCAGAGCGTCGGGAATGCATGTGGGATCCGGGGTTACCGATCAGCAGAGGCAGTGCCTAGATCTCATCAATCAACCTTTGAAGCTACCTTACAGTGGTACCGGCAGTTCCTTTCGGCGCAGCAGCGAAAGTGGTTTCGTGCTTGAAAACTTTCAAGTACAGGCGTGTCAATCAATCTAGCTTGCTCCGAGTGCCGATGTTACCTTCCAAGCTCAAATTTCGTCTCACTGTCGGATGTCAATCTTTGACGGGGACAGAGGTCCATAAATTAGCATTTATGACACGTTTACTCCGGACGGCATCCCACATCCAAGCAATTTAGAATGCAGGAAAAGGGGGCCTTCTAACTTGCTCGATGACAAAATGCAGGTGCAGTTGATCTGCCGAAAGTTTGTTTCAGGGGTCTTCCATGCCCAAACGAAACAACCAGGCAGGGTAGCATCAAGCATAAATACGTCATCTCGTTATCGGACGAACAGTACCTTCCAATCTGAGACATGTTCATAGCCCAGTCAAAACTATAACTTTATTTCTGCCGCCATCTTCGGTGTTTCTACACTCAAGCTGTGATGCTGAATCGGACAACTTGTGTAGTGGTGCCTTGGCGACCATCTGACGAAGGGCGATCTCGCTAAAATTGCAGCATCTCATCGTGATGGCCTTGCATACGGTGTTTCGATGTCGCAAATTAGAGGGAGCTGTAGATGAGTGTCTGTCACTAGTCTTTGATCAACCGCGCACTCAAGTACGTGGTCAGAGTCTTCTTAGAATCATAGCCTCTATTATCTGCTAGCCCATTACAGGCTCTCGAGCTGCTAAAACGTATTCTTGTTTCAATTAGTCCCTTGTCCACAGCCCTGAGACATTCGAGGAGCTCAGGACTGTGGACAAGGGACTAATTGAAATGAAGCTGAGGGGGCAAACTAAGCGAAGCGATATTCTGGAGGGGTAAACAAACACCCTCCAAAGAGATGAACGATGCACTTCACCTCGAGTATATTATGGAACTTCGTAGCTGAACATTCATTGTCTAATTATAAGTAGTTGTATGAGAATAAGGAAAGAAATCTAAATTATTACGATTCGCTCGCACTGATAGCAATGAAAACACAAAACAGATCAAATCAGCGTCCTCACTCACCAGTCACCGAAAACCGCCTTAAGACCCCACATATTCTCCAGACACCTCGAGGCTGGAAATGGTCCAGGTGTCCACGCACTATGCCTCCGCCATTTCCGATCCCTCATTGTCCTTTGACCCCACCTTCTTCGCTTGTTCAAACATAAATCCAGGATGCCCAACATTCAACACCACCACGTAGACTGTAATCATCACGCTCTCCAGAACGATGAAACTTGGCTGATCTTGCATGATTGAGTTGGCCCAACCTCCAGCCATTTCAACGATGCGGTAAATGCATCTGATCTGAATTGCAGTGTATGCGATGATGAGAGAGCCCAGCATCAATTTGAAGCGACGAGACTCGCGCATTCCCTTCGCGGACTCATTGAAGTCGCCACTGTGTCTGCGAATTTGCACCCATACATCGACAGCCATAATACCGAAGATCGCAAGCGTGAAGACTTGGAAGCCCAGTCCCACCATCATCGTAGTATTGCCAGGTGCTGGATCGTTCGCGGACGCAGCGAGAGCAGCTCCGATACTGGAAGACGTTAGCACCGGCTCCTACGTTCAGTAAAGAGACGTACGCTTGAATGAGAATCGACGTAATATCGGCAGAGATAAAGATCCAGGTATACCATTTCGGTGCAAGACGAGAGAACTGGGCTCCATAGACGATGATACTAAATCTTTATCAGCTCTGTTGCTGAGGAGGATATATTAACTTACAGGTGCTTCAATGTGAGATAGATTCCAGCAGCGAGAAAAGCAGGCCCAGTTGTGATGCAGATGAGCTGAATTGAGATGCTGATAAGTTAGACAAGACTAATGTCTCCGGAAACTCTGCTTACTATGCCATATCGAACGGGTCTCTTCTAAGCAAGGCTCTACCAACGTATCCTATCTGTGCGTTAGAGAAGTCTATTAAATGAGATTGCATATCTCACCAACAGTCTCTAATAAACACCCAACAGTGAGAACCGCCATGAAGCTCCAAGATCTACTCTTCAATCCCTGAAAGGCATGGGCAGCAGCGGAAAGAGAGAAGATTGCTATAAACAAATAGGTGAAAGCTGCCGACGGGTAGTATCCATACACAGAGCTTTCGACTGTGCATGTAGCTTTGGTACAGTCCACAAAGTCGGGTTCGGAAGTTGTCGAAGACATCGTTTCACTTTTCTGGCCGGTAGCTAAGAAACAAGAGGATGATTGAAGAACAGAAGACTTTTGTAACAAGTGATTATTCTCGGAATGTAGATAGATAGTGGAGCTCTCTTGGTGACGACGAGAAAGATGGGAGCTCTGTCTTCTCTTATAGAAAGTCTATACGCATATCTTGGATACATTCAGATACAACGACTGCGCGTTCAAAAATTGAAGCCTTACGACTCCGAACACGTACACACGACTCTTCCTCGCATATCGATACAGCACATATCTGAGCCATGTCAGTTCGGTCCTTCACGGTATTTTCATTCGGCTTTTTCGCTCTTCGGGCCTCGACACCAGGACATGTGCAATGTTTTGACGGCTGCAAAGGTTTGACCAGTTATGATCCATGAGTGTGCGTTCCGCCAAGTTTTGGCGGTCGTCCTGGAACCTCGACCCCTTCGTAGCCGTATTTACTTTCATGAAAAGGATCTGCTTACATACGGTCGACCCAATGACATGTCCTCAACTCCGCCACACCCATTTGCTTGGCAGAGGAAATGATATCACGTGGTTCCATTTCACAGCATGCACGTAAGCCTGTGGGCAACTGCATGCTCTGTGTTCAATTTTGGATTTAGTGCTGACTTGTGATCCGCGTCGAAGCCTGAGAGGCTTTTGCGCTGACGCGTAACCTGGCAGCGCTCTATTTACTTCTGTTCTTTGGCTACAGTACGCTCCCGTCCGGCGGATCTAACCATTTTCCCACAGACAATATCCTGCTTGGCGTTCGGTCGTCAGAGATGTCCGAATTTTTTAAATCCGGCCGACTGCTCATGAAACTTGGTGAAGCTCTCTCCAGGGCTGAAATGCTTGCCGGCTGGAGCCCTTGACCCCTGGGATTTTTAGCGAGCGAACAACATCTGCCACTTTTGCAACAGCAATCTACAGTCTTACTCTTGGCCAAGTCATCGCATCATTCATTCGGCAAGAATCGTTGTTTATTGCCCAACGCGAAGTGCCTGGTAGCAAAATCTGGGAAGTAGGTACGCAATGGCCAAGATGTGGGGGTGCGTTTGCTTGATGGAAGATTCTGCTTTCCGACGATTGTTCATATCTCTCGCAAAAAATCATTTGTCCTGGTCAAGATATCCTTCTTCGGAATGGAAGCGCCTTTGATCGAGAATACAGATTACTGAGCTACCTGCCGCTGACGTCTCGGCTACGTTGCATGTTCGCCAGCCTCACCACAAGACCAGACGCGCTTGCAAACAATTAAATTCCAAAGAATTCAAGGTATACTGGGCGTATGTTTGAGAAAACAACCAGCTCATTCGACTGGAGTATGACCAAATTAGACCTGTGTATGGCAGCTGCACGAAGTATATTTATGTTTCTGAATACATGCCAATTGCCGAAAGGAAGCACGCTGGGTCCGAAGCCAGAACAGAAGTATCGTCGTTATAAGTTGCAAGAGATCCGTCCCCTCCTAGTTAGGTTGGACTTCTGAGCAACATATGCAGAAACGGTATCTGAATTTGAGAACAACGTGGAACAAATTTCCGTCAGCTACAACGACCCGGAGCCACATTGCGTTCTCAAATTCGCCGTTGTTAGGTTCGCAGTTTGTTTAACTCCTCAAATAGAGAGACACAAGAGCCATGACTATTCTTGCATACTGTTCCATGATGTTGAACACTACTGTGGAAGCTTAGTGGTTACCAAGTCCGTCTGCAGAAGACAACTGGAAATTGATGACATTAATTCCTGCGGTATGGAAGCCTCAAATGTGGTGGGCTGTCAGGAAGCTCGCGATTGATACTGGGAAACAGCATGGGACCCTATGAATCCGGATTCCCGGCTCCGCTTGCCCAAGGCAAGTAGGTGATTTTCAGTTGCGCATATGATGCAAAGCATTTCAAAGTTCCGAAATAAGACCAGAGATATACTGGCTTAATATGAAACTTCTGAAGTGTCCTGTCAGCTTGTTGAAACCGATAGCCAGGTAAGGATAGCCAAAGTCAAACCTCGGCTGAGCTTTGTAAACATCAACATCGGCTAAATTCTTCAGGCTGTTCCCTGTAGCGTCAGGGGTATTGAGGCTAGGGGGATTTCCGCTCAGTGCGGGGTCCAACAGCCAAGTGGGGGCATCTTGAGACTTCTTCCCACTTTCAATCTTTCGCAGAAACGCACAATACTCAAAGTAAAAGATGGCAAACATTCACCGAAATCCCCCGTTTAGGGCCGAGCATCTGGGCTCTCTCCTCAGACCCAAGGAGCTTCTGCAGAAACGTGCTGCGTTCGAGGCCAAGCAGATCAGTCGCGATGACCTCACTCCCGTCGAGAACGAGGCAGTCAACAAGGTCGTCAAGGTGCAACTCGATGCAGGATTCCGCGCTATCTCGGATGGCGAATACAGGTTAGTCAATCATGCAGAAGAAAGCTAAACTTTGCTGACATGATTAGACGTGCCGTCTTTTGGGGAACTTTCTTCGAGGAGCTCGAGGGCATGACCGAAATTAGAAATCCGGCGATCGAAATCTTCCGCCCGTACGTACCGGATATTGCTGGATTTCTTGAAAAGGGACACAAGCCTGGACAATCGTGCGTATGCACTGGCAAGATCAAGCATAAGGGGCAGAGCACATTGGTTGGCCAGTTCGAGTATCTGAAGACATTGGTACCAGAAGAAAGATGGGGGGACATCAAGTTGACCATGATCGCCCCACCATGGTACCACTTGCGATACAGAGACGGGCAGGCTTTCCCGAAGGAAGTATATGCTAGTGACGAGGAGTATTTCGCGGATATCGCGAAGGCTTACAGAGCCGAGTTGGATATCCTGTATGCTGCAGGAGTGAGGAATGTTCAGATCGACGACCCGAACTTTGCTTGTAAGCTCCTAGGCTCAATTGCATGACTTTATGCTGACCTCTTAGACTTCTGTTCGGAGAAGATGCTGGCTGGTTGGGCGGAAGATAAGTCGAATACCAAGACGCCTGACGAGTTACTCGATTCGTACATCCAGTGCTACAATGATAGCATTCGGGACCACAAGGACAAGATGCACTTTGGTCTTCACATCTGCAGAGGTATAACTTCCGCAACATGCTTCAATTCGGGTCTGACGTAGTATAGGAAACTTCATGGGCTCCCGCCATTTCTCTGAGGGAGGATATGATCGTATCGCGATCAAGCTATTCCAGAATTTGAATGTTGCCAGCTACTATCTCGAGTACGATACCCCTCGTGCCGGAGGTTTCGAGCCTCTTCTCCACTTGCCAGCGCACAAGAATGTGATCTTGGGAGTCATCACTTCGAAGTTCCCTGAGCTTGAAGATAAGGAGAAAATGAAGGAACGTCTCTTCGCGGCTGCAGATGCGATCGCCAGGGGAGCTGGACAGACCAGAGAGCAGGCACTTGACCGTATGGGCGTCAGCCCTCAATGTGGGTTTGCCAGTCACGAGGAGGGAAATCTGCTGGAGTGGGATGACATGAAGAACAAGCTGGCTTTGGTCCGCGCTATTGCCGATGATGTTTGGCCAGGCCAGCCGTAGTTGGACTAAACAGGAAAATGGATAGCATAGCAAGTTAATTTGGGTTTCAACAGGCATTCAAAAGCAGATTCAACACAATTTAATCGAGCAAACGATATGCAATGAGCGGAATCTAAAATGCTACACAATCTTTACATGAATCCAAAGTACCGAGAGCGCTTCTAATGTGTCAACGACCTCATAAGTGGTGGAGAGGCCACGTCGCTGGCATCCTAGAATCACAAGATGATGCACGACTGCAGGAGTCAACACTTTTCACTGTCAAGTCGAATCATTAAGCAAGAATGTTGGAATTCCATTCGTTTCTCTCAAAGTAGCGCTGCAAAGATTATTGAAACCAAAAGTACCGGAATCAACCCCGCAAGGTTCAATGACGAAGCAGGTGAAGTCGGAACTCTCAAGGTGGGAGTCGTGACCGTGGAATTAGTACCCGTAGATGGAGTGTTCGAGGTTGACGTGGACTCAGCAAATGTCCCTCCGGTCGAGTTCGTCCCATTTCCAGTTGTTGCTACGAGCCCAGCAAGGGCACCAAAGTATGCTTCTTTCCTCGTTACGCTTTCATCAAACATGGTCCCGTCGCCTGTCCCTGGGAACGTGGAGGGAATCCAAGAATACTGCGACTGTTAGACATTGTCGACATCGAGCATAAGGGCGAAGCATCGTACCTTATCATCGAAATCCCACACAGTGATACCGACACATCCCGTGGTTGCAACACAAGCAGCAGACGTCGTCTCGTAGTCCTTCTTCTGCTGAGCAACAAGTGCAGCTGTCGAAGGTAGAGTCATCCTGATATCCAGCTCCGTGATAGCGACCTCGACTCCCAACGCAACAAATGCGTTCATGTTGGCAACCTGCGCTGTTTTCGAAGGGGTCCCGCCAACGATAAAGTGCGCTTGAAATCCCACACCATCGATCTTCACTCCCGCATCCTTGAGAGACTTAACAATGCCCTGAGCAGCTTTGCTCTTCGCACCTGGAAATTCAGTGCCGAAGTCGTTGTAGTAGAGTTTGACATCTGGATCTGCAGCGGCTGCTGCCTCGAAAGCGATCTTGATGTAGTCCTGACCAATAACCTTGAAGAACACGCTCTCACGGAATGTTCCATTGTCATTCAAGGCTTCGTTCACAACATCCCAGTGTGCACATTGGCCTTTGTAGTGTGTTACCTCGTTTGTGATGTGGTTCTGAAGTGCGGCTGTCAAAGTTGTCGCGGTCCATGTCCCATTCGTCACCCAGAGAGGAAGTTGTTGATGCCAGACCAAGGTGTGGCAGCGTAAGATTTGATTATTAGCTTTTGCGAGAGCAGCGATGGCATCTCCGCCTGTGAAAGAGAACTTTCCGGGTTGAGGCTCGATCGAATCCCATTTCATAGAGTTTCCTGGTGTGATTTGGCCAAATTCAGAGGTGTTCTTTAACACAGCTTGGTATGGCTGGTCTGCGAAGGAGACGCTCTCCGTTTCGGTGCCATAGTATTGCAGACCCTAAAGAGGTCAGCCCGTAGATTGGAAAGGATGTTGTGATGGCGTACAGCTGATTTCGCGGCATCGTGAAGTTGTGCCCTAGTAAAGGAAAATAGAAAGCAACCCTTGACCAGAAGAGATTGAAGCTTCATGATGAAATATATTACAGCAGATATACAAGAATGGAAAATTGCAAGAACAGGATCGCAAACCAGGCGCGCGAGTGATGAGAAGTCACAGAAGAACAAACCGAGGAGAATTCTGAGTTCATGACGCTGAAGAACCTTTAAGCATGGTGACAAGGGCTGCTGGACAGCATGATGCATTGATCTGAAGTTCATCTCAACTATGGTAGAGACAAGTTGACATGGTATCAATTGAATCATTGGGACGACTCGGGAGGTCTGGCATAATCTTTGTTATGGTAACAAGAGATCGTGGCGAGATTGATCGCTGATTTGCGACACATCTCGCATGAGGGGTGTTTTGGAGCTTTGCCGACGTGTGAGATGCATCCGGCTCTATGGCAATGCCATATTGCAGGCAAAGACTCCTATAATCCTGGAGTGAGGATTAATGACTCTCATCCAAAAAGCTCTTCGAGTGGCATCGCCATCATCATTGGAACAGAACAGAGCACTGCGCAGTTGACGACAGAGAGGGGAGAGGGACCTCGAACAAGAAGCGAGACTTGGCATCGAGTCGAACCGCCGACCAAGTTTCGCGCCTGTCTTGCGACACCAACAATTCCGAGCAACAAACATTCCTTTGACGTGGACGCCATTTTGCCATTCACTGCCGAGTCAATAATGAATTTCTAGTCAGCCTTGCGGACTCATTATACGCAATGCCCTATATAGCCTACCACGAAGCTTGTCTTCGAAGAGACAAGCAACATTTTCAGACGCTTCGCGACGTGTCAACATGACCATGGGCGGCAATGGATTGCAACAAAGCAGATGGGCACATTCAGCTGGCAGCAACGAATATTCGCATCAGCGTCCTGGCGACTGGAACTGTGCATCCTGTAGCTTTTCCAACTTTCAATGGCGCACGAGCTGCTTTCGTTGCTGTGCAAAGCCGGGCGATACTGGCCATTCGGCCCATGTCAACAAGACTATCCAGCACACGACGACGCCGGCTCCGCAGACTGCAACTTTCCAGAGAGCATCAATACATGACGTAGCAGCGGCCCCAGCATCCGCGAATATCGTGCATCTCTCCGTTCCCAATGGGCTCGCCGTGAGCAGATGGGCGCCGCGGAATGCCAACCGGCAGAATGACAGGGACAAAGAGGAAGTGTGGACAAGAGTATGTTCCCCAATGGCAGAGTTCTCTACACACACATACTAACAACAACAAGACAGTCCAGCAACCTCTCAAGACACCTAGCCGACCTCAAACTCCTACTCCGAAATCCTCAGATCTCGGCCTTCCCTACCAAGTCCAGCATTACATACTTGTTATGATCCAAAGAATGTTAGAAGAGAGTTGCTTCGAATTTGCTACTAGATGGATACCAGAGCTTCTACACGCGAAGGGTTGGGACTGTGCTGAGGCTGTGGAATTATCAGCCTGGAAGGCATTCTTACCAACGGTTCTGCCACCAAATGCTATCAGACCCATGTCAAATTACACATTGGAGGCTGCTCTGGCGGATGCTGTACGGATCCGGAACTCGGCTGTGCATAGACACTTGTGTGACAACGATGAGATACGAAGAATGGCGCTACAAGCGCAGGATTTAATGTCGATGTTTTCAGACGGTACTAGACAGGACAAGTTCCATCGTCTATGGTTGGAGCTGAAGGAATGGGATACTGCAAGCTCAATTGATGCTCAGGGCGCAAGGGGCAAATTAGAGGCCGCTCTCCAAGAGATCAGTGAACGGCCCGTGGACGATATGGATTGGACTCCCAATGCCATGTCTCTTCAACAAGTCACAATCGATATAGAGGCTGGCCAGGATCACGCAGAATACGTAGTAGATGAAATGGAGCTGGACTGAACTGTGTCCTGATACTGCCTAATGTATTCATCTGATCTTGAAACTCGAAATATGCCCTGTCCCCAAGCACATGGACTGAGAGAACTCAGTGTTGTCCTCTAAACTCCGCAACGCCACATTTTCCTGCCTATCTTCCTCAATGTTGAGTATCTAGCTTCCTCTGTACGTCGTGAAGCTATATGGACCTAGGAGAAGAGGGACATGGAAGTGCTCGTCTTTGACAACTAAAAATGAAAGTTCGACGATCTGCAGAGGGAGTTGTCAGCATTTTCGTCTCAACTGGAGCAAGCAGCAGAGCGTCACAAGTTCCTACTCACAGGAAAGAAAGTGTTCCCGATTCCGTAATGCGCCCCAGTATTGAACTGCAACTTCCAAAGACTCGATCCAGGTGGCCCTAAATCGGCTGTTCAGTACTCATTCGCAGTCCAGATTAAGAGCAAGCCAGACTCACCCATAGTACTATCCTTCGCGCCTTGCTCCGCTATCATTGCTAACAGCGTCGCTATCACGCCTCCTTTGCTCTCAACATACGCGCTCTCCTCCTGTCCCTGTTTATTCTCCCACGCGGCTATCCTGCCATCGTTGTTTGTTGTGCCCACGAATTCTATGTTTGGGACGGCGACGCAGGAGAGCTTGACGGCGAGATTGGCAGCTGGGCGACCGGTGGTTGTATCGAGGACGTGGCAGGTGATTGGAGGACGAGTTGCGCTGGCCATTGTAGGATCTGATTTTGCTTGCGGGCGAATTGAGGATTGAGTACTTGGTGGTTCGAGATGCGAGGCTAGGAGGGAGAGTCGTGAATTGGTACTCGAGGGCTGGTGGGGAATGCTCATCTGCCTTTGACAATGGCACAGATATTCGAGGAAGCAGAAAGTAGAGAGGTCGCGGATCAGTTGTCAATGAACAGCCTACAGTAATATATTGGGAAGATGTTATATGCTAGAAATGGTCAAGAAATTTCTGACTCGAGGTTTAGATGTTGAGGTCCAATTCGACGCAGTTCGGAGATCCCCGCCTTGCGCGAAATCTTCAGCCTTGTGCGGGGTAGGCCGACATTCAGCCTTGCACTCGCATTTTTCGAAGGTCAACAAACATGCATCTTCAGCTACAAAGAGCATATTAGGCACTTTTCGTTTTCTTTTGGCTGCCATATTCCGTGGGTCTCTCTTTCATGTCTGCTCTGTTTAGCACATTGCAACCGGCCTGGCTAGGGTGTCTTGAAGCTGATCGAGCTCTAAAAGGTGAGAAGAATGTCGACAATTGAAACGGAAGGAGCTATTCGTAGTCTGAGATCTAGACTTGTGCGTCTAGAGCTGATCAAGGCGATGTGGTAACATGGGTCTTCAATTCATAAATCGGCAATTCTGTTGAACTTGAATAGTGCTGGATTTGAAGAGGGCTGAACTTCGGGGACTTCTTCGGTATATTTGCTTGAATCTACCAATATGCCTACTTACTTAATAGGACGTCAGTTCACAACTTGATTCATCCTTGAGCCCTGAAATTGTTGTACAATACATCGATGTGCTACATGGAATGCTTCGGATTCTGTGCTTCGCGGAGATGTCCTAGCCGAGCACGAAGTAAACAAACCGACCTCAAGGCCCTTGTTTCGAGATAGTGGGAAGTATCGAGAGACCATCTTCAGGCACGAGTTGCCCTCATATGCTCAAAGATCCACTATTCATCACATCACCTGTCATGTCAAGCGAACGAATGTTTCCAGAAATCTTTTCTGGTGACCAGAAAAGTAAAGGCCTGTAATGAGAGGGCAGATAGGTCGCCCAACAATCCATTCGTCCGGCAAAAATACTATCTATACTTATATCGTGGGTGAAACCTTGGATGGTCCATCCTTGACATTATGTTGCCGTTCTTCGACACATGGCACCGAATCCTTCCGCACGGGCGAGTAATTGAAACTGCATTTGAACGGACTCCCCAAGTCTTCCAAAGCAATGCTAGCCTCGTTATCCCCTGCGAGTATCCACGAATCATCCTGATCCTGCCCCTGACTTCCTGCCGTGATCGTAGTGCCCTGACTGGAGAATATACTCGTCAGATGGAAGAGGGATGGAGGTTTCCTTGGACACCTCCTTGCATCTTCGTTACTTTCTCTACTAGGACCGTCGAGGTTGAACATATTGGGCATGTAGCTCGCGAGGAGTCTGCGGATGGCTGGCATACAGGCACATATGATGGCTACAGATTGCTCGGCAAGCGACCAAAGAGAGCCTGTTTGGTTATCCCCTTCACAATATTTAGCATCCCAGCTCCATGATTTCGAATCGTTGTTTGCTTACAGGTCTGATCCGTGGAGGTCGCGAACTCGTGGAGTGATGGCAGACGCAGGATACTCGTCAGCACTGCAAAGGTCCCAAGCAGAAACATGAGTATCAGGATGACCTTCTTTCGGGTCCGCATATTCAGGTAGACGATTTCCGGGAATGGAAGGAGGAGAATGAGGACGTCTTGGAAGATCCCGATTCCTGCGTTGGCATAAGCGACTGCGTTCAGGTCGAGGCATTTTGCCCGGATGCTTCGATCGAAAGAACCACCTAGGGTAGTTAGTATAGGAAGTCTGCTGAGTGAGGACCAGACGGACTGATTGGTAGACATTGTACCATGCCCGTCACAACGAATGCAACACCTGCAGAAGCAACGAAGCCAATCATGATCCATACGGCGATCTGGAAGCCACGCCTTGGGAAGATCCTCAACTGGTTCTCTTTCAGCCCCCTTTCCATCGTTCACATCGAGGCCAACTCACGTAGAAGAAGAGAATGGACAGCTTGATTAAAGGCATGGCCGTCAGGTAAGAGAGCTCCCCGATGTAGAAAATCTCCGATGATATTAGCCTTGGTCGGTGCAACGCGAAGAACCACTCACAACCAGCAGAACTCGAATCCTTAATGGATCAATATTCCAGAAGTGCTTTCCGAAGCCAAGGATAGTATCTGGTTGATTAGCACTCCGGACATGGAGCAAGAGAGCAGCACCTACTGACGATGTACAGCGGTATCGTCCCCGAATACAAGGCAGTCGCTGCCAGTATAAAATAGTCATCGAAGCCTAACGGCGAGGAGAGCCTTCTTTTCGAGTAGAATCGAGCCGCGACGCAGGCAAGGGTGACCGGTCCCAAAGTGATAGCCTCAATCAGAGCTCCTAGACCTCTCGATGGTACAGGTTGACCTTTACAAATGTCATTAGTGACGATAGAGAACTGCTTCTGTTCTTCGAAGGCGCATGCCCGTTGGAGACATGCCGAGAGGGGCTTCTGTAGGGTAACATTTGGGCATGATCGCTCAGGGGCGTCTAAGAGATCTGGATTGACAAAGAGTGCTGTATTGAAGCAATTCACCTTGGAATCGTCAGATATGAGAGAGGTGCCAACGCTGAAGTTCAGGCTCACAGAACATTTCGGTAGACGCGCTTCCACTTTCGTTCTGTTCACAGCTGCCGTCGTCATGACAGGCAGTACAAATAAACACACAAGAATCGGCCTTCGCATCTTAGGTGCAACATCTGGAGGTCGATGTGTTGTAGGGAATTGAAAAACTGTGCATTGAGAATGGGATCTATCATATTGCCAAAGAATAGCTACCACTCGATACCATCGCAAGATTCTGGCGAACAAGAACACGAATACTGAATCGCTCGTACCATCGGAGAGATGATGATCAAGACCGAGCTGATCGAGTGAAGGACCTCCTCTGTCCAGATAGACTTTCGATCAGCCCAATGGTGGCGAATTAGCTTAGCTGGTCCCAATCAGAATCTTTCTATTGAGCAGATTTGATCAAACCAGTGGCCAATAGCAGCCCATGCGAGATATGAGCAACGAACCGTGAGTCCAAGAGCATACTTTCTTTCGCTTGCATACCCTCGTCCGAGCGCCATTCACAATAACGCGTGGTGCCAAAAGTATACTTGCAGCACACATCATAAGTGCCCGTGGAACAACGGGACAGCTAAGAGCCCGAGAGACGCTTAAACTGGCGATAGAGGTTGAAGCTATGGTTCTGACTTGAGCGACAACCTCAACTTAGCAGATCACATGAATCATGTCACAGCTTTGATGAAACATCAATTGAGTAAACAGATTGGTCCAAACGCACACGCCGTATGTTTCGGGTCACACTGTCACTCATTGCAGAAGCGACAGCTGGACGCTCTGGGGGCCCAAAAAAAGCGTCCCAAGAAAAGTCAAAGCTGGTAATCGCAGAGGACCTGCTTCACCTCTATCGTTCACTTTCGATGTGAAGTTTACAAGGATGATCCATGGTATTGGCACCGTTCCACCAATTAATCTCCTGAAGCCACTGCAATGCATAGCGAGAATGAACATATAGCGAGGTGGTGGAATGTCAATGGGAAATTCAAAGGAATGATGAGCAACCGTAGCTCTGCATGTTCTTGACTGATGTTCCCTGAAAATCGGGCAAGCCGACGTTTTCTTACAACGCAGAATTGGTCCCTTGAACTTGAGATGAACATAAAAGAGGAAATATGGAATTCGCAAGGGCAAGAAGTATGACATGGAAGTTCTGGAGCAGGTGCGGGATTAATGAGCACTTGTCACTCATTGCTTGACACCTAGTATCAAAACTTCGTGTTAATTGCCTGTCTATGGGTCGTTAACCCAGGAACGATTCTGATCTCCCCATTCCTCGGATCGAAATGATATTCCTTCACAACCTGCTCATGATTTCTGAAGCATAGCAACCCATCCACGTATAGTTGCCCTCCAAAAGCGGTATGGATCGTACAAAGCAGCTCATGGATACCACTTGGATCCAGCAGCATTTCCCTTAGCCATCTTTGCTTTCCCCAGTGACAAAACCTCGGCCACCCAGTATTGATGACCATCCTCGTCCAAGTACTCGAGTCCCTGTACAGCCTTCCATCCAGAGATTCTCCATACCTCCTCAGATTTTGTATCTCCTTGAACTCCAGCACATCTCTCGGTTTGTCCCACTCCGAGACAATGGTGATCGACTCCAACCTGCCAAACCGACACCAGTCCCCGAGAGCCTTCGCCGAACTCGCAAACCATTCCAGCTCGTCACGATCCAGCAGCTCGAGCGACAACTTGAGCAGCCGTATACGCCGAGCATGGCCGTGCTTCAGCAAGCCTTTGAACTTCTGGGAGAGCTGGGTCTGTTCTCTAAGGTTGAGTCGGTTGTGGTGCCAGATGAGATCTTTGCATTCTCGATGGACTTGCTTGCATGTTCGGAGGAGGGAGAGAGAGCGTGCGACATCGATGGTCCATGGAGATAGAGTTACTGTTCCTGATCGAGAGGCGAGACAATAGGTATATATCTGGTCGCGTATTTCTCTTGGGAAGGCTTCGAGGAATAGGAGAGGCATTTCGAGGGCGGTGGTTGATTATTGATTACATCTTTGAGGTTGTCGCAATAGAAAGAGGCGAATGTCTGCCGATGTTAAAGATCAATATCGAGATGGCACTTGGCGGACCCCTGTCAACTTTTACCGAACCACTTTACGCGTGAAGCCAGCAAGCGCGTCTCGCCGAACGCGACTCCCCAACCTCCTCATCGCGAATTTATATACCACTCACTTTTGCTCTCAGCAACCACCCACAAACCACGAATCCGATCACACCTTCCACAATTACCACACACCACATTTGCATCTCTTCAACATCGCTCTTGCATCAATTGTATCGCATAATATTGCATACATAGCATAACATCGCTTCATCATGCCGACTGCGATTAAGAGAAGGAAGTTGGTGCCCACCAGCAAAACCGTATCAACAGGGAAATCGCGAGGACTAAATGCCTTCACAACCGTCTCCAAGGCAAGCACCAGGACGAAGGAGGTAATTGAGAAGAACATCCGCGTCGACATCGCGACTGGCCCTGCGCAGACCAACAACAACAAGAAGAGGAAATTCGTGGAAGACGAGGAAAGCGCACAACCCGAGACAACCTCACCAGCCAAAAGTCTTCCACGGCAACGATCAACGAGATCTCCTCATACACCACAACAGCAAGTGCTCACCCAGAGCTCACCCTCATCAATCGAAACCCCAACCAAAGGCGCACGCAACCTCCTCGACCGATTCTGCATCTCGTCAAAAACACCCACCCGTTCACCTCTCTCCTTCAACAGCTCCAGCTCTGGTCTGATAGCATCCACACCCGAGAAGTCCTACCGCGCACCGTGCTCAAACCTCCCCACGGAACTCCTCGACCTGATAAATTTGCACGCTGCATTCCTCACAGCGCTGTCGATACACTATGCGCACAACGGTACACACTCCCCCGCCGACCTGCGGAATCTCTGCCCGGACGTCGCGCGAGCTTGGGGAAAGCGGAGAGTCATATTGGAAGATATCCGCAGGACGATTGGCGTGCTAAATAGCAGCCTACCGGAAGAAAACGATTCACGGATTTCACGACTGAGCCTGTCGGATTACGGACACGGGAAGATATGCATTGAGATCAAGATGCTAGCGAAAGGAGGGCGGATCGCACGGCCTGTGAACGAGGATCTGCTGAATGAGATATTCGAGCGTGGAGTATCGAGGTTATGGGAGGAGAGGGATGCTGAGATGAGTGTCAAGGAGTTCATTGAAGGGTTGCCGTTGGAGGCTATCACGACTTGTTCGTCGTTGATTAAGATGTCGCCGCTGCTTGCAAAGGGACAGCGGAGATTGGAGGATTTGAAGACTGGGATTACGGTCAAGGAGGCTGTGAAAGTTAAGGTTGAAGGTGCTGGTCCGAAGCTCACGCTCCTTGAACGACTGCGAGCAAAGCAAATGCAACAAGCAAACATGCCTCCTCCACCATCCAAAGCCGAGATCGCGAGGAAAGCTGCTTTGGGAAGAATAGATGAAGTGGTCGCTATCTTGGTCATTCTCAGTACATCTACTTCAATAGGCCAGTCGAGAATCTCGTTCACACTCCCGACTATCATTGGCAAGCTGCGGGATTCTTTCAAGACGCCTATGTCAAAGGAGGAGGCGGATACTTGTATCAGATTGCTGGCATCGGAAATAGCTCCAGAGTGGGTTAAGTTGGTGAAGATGGGGAAGGTGGAGGCTCTTGTTGTGAATAGAGATGAGAGGCCCTCAGAATTGGATATCAAGGAACGTGTTGGACGTGCTTGAATTGGATGTCAGAAACAGGAGAGTCTTGAATGAGGAACGAATTGTATATACCCATGACGAGAAATGATTGTTGGATAGAAAGAGATGGACTGATACATTGTATCACACAGAATAGAGAAAGCGATGAATAATGCTCAATGACCACTTTGCGTTATTCCTGCCTAGTAATTTTTGTCATGAGAAGTAAAAACCCATCGCTCGTTTCCTCCCAACCACAAACTAAACTCGATTCCCAAGCATTCCTTCGTAAAATTATGCAATGAACCGTCATCAATCCACCTTCAACCTTCGCATATCCCCCCTTTCACGGGTGCGTCGATCATCCCTCGCCATATCCCATCCTCAACAAGCCATCCAGCCCTCTACTTCTTTGGTCCAAATCTCGGCTTACCAATATCACTGCCCCTCAACTTGATCCCCAACACTCTCTCCATAGCCGCCAGGACCTTCTGATCCGGAGCAGCAGAGCCTCTCTCAAAGTCTGCCACGATACTCTGGGTAGTGTTGCACTTTGTGGCCAGGTCCTTCTGCGTCATCTTGGGGTTCATCAGTTGCCGCTGGTTGGAGATGGCGGTTCCGACTTCCTTGCCGACGGTGGTGGGCTTGACGATGTCATCGCTGCGGTCGACTTTGGTGAGGTGCTGGCCTTCGACGCCGGGTTTGGAGGCCTGTGGAGGGGAAGTGTTAGCTGGTGCGTGGTCTTGTGCGTGTGTGATTTGCCTGCTCAGCGCCGCAACATCCATCTGCCTGGTTCTCATCTGCCTGTAACATGTCTCCAGCCCGAAGATTGCGCTGTAGAATGCGCCTGGGCGTATTGAAAGGGGAGACAGAAAGGTATGTGAATTGAGACTGAGGGGCAAAATGCAAGCAAAAGGTCAACATACAGAGTTTCCAGCACCAAACTTCTTCTCTGTACCGATGACAGCACCGCTTCTCTGGGCAGCATTGAGAGCAGCCTTCCCACGGACGACGGTCTCGCGCGCAGCACCGCCTCCGCGGGTCTTGCTTCCAATCTTGGTGACAGTATCCCAATCTTCAGACATATTTGCGGTGTTGAGCTGTATTGATTCTTTTTGTGGGTGTGTGTTCAGGTATGCTCGTGTAGGTGGAGGGAAGAAGGGTGAAGTTTGGTTGTGGCGGGAGAGATATTTGTACTCGTGGTAGTGGTAGAGTAATGGTATTGAAGATGATTGACGTTGTTGATTCAATGGAATTCAAAAGAACAGAGGATGAGGATGAGGCTATGACCGTAGTGGGGTGCGATTACGGTGCCACTCGCTCTTGCCGTGTGAATCAGTCGCTACACCGCTTTAGAGATCACGCTAAACCATTCACGGTGAACATCCTTGTACATATCAGATGGTCTTCCTGAAACTCGACGGGCGTGCTCGACCTCACTTGTGAATAACTTCATTCTTTTTGTCTTTCTCTCAAGCTCAGGTCCATTGTCAGAATAATGTCTATACGGAAAGAATCAGGATGATACGCCCATAATACCCGCGCCGATTGTCGTTTTGTATTTTGCCACTTCGAGAGCAGATCAATATGGAAACACTAGCTGGGACATGCGGATTGCTTCCTTTGACGGGAGTCTTGTTCTTTGGAAAGTCCCTTGATATTACGCTCCTCATCACATTCATTACTATTCGAAAGTGGGATGAAGTGAGCAACCTTACATCTCTCATCACTCCCACCCTCGTCATCGCTGTTCTCACAATCACCACTTCACTCTTTATCCTTCTCCAGATCTTCCGTTATATCAGCAATCTACAGCAACCATCCTCGCCATGTACCGATCTCCCAATCAAGCCGATGCTCTTCCCGTCCGAGACAGCCCATGTACGGATGTTTCCCACAACACATGGCTTCAAGTACTCATATCTCTTGGTCGGCATACCAGTTGGTTGGCAAGGATCAGTTGGTGGCATGATTTCTGCGGATGTGGAGGAGAAGAATGTCTCTTGGTATTCCAGATTGCTGTCTTTACAGCCAGGACACGCATGGTACAGAGTCAATGGAGATGACTATCTGAAAAGAGGTCACGTGGAAGGAGGACTTCAAGGAAAGCTCCATCAGTATCTTGAAAGCGAGGTACGTTCCCCGGCCATGAAGAGATGTACAATCTGACCGTATCAGGGAATCGACCCAAAGAAATACGCCTACATCTACCTCCTCACAGCAGCCCGCTTCCTCGGCTACGCATCCAACCCCGTCTCAATCTGGCACCTCTACTCTTCCAGCAAAGAACTTACAGCACTCATTCTAGAAGTCAACAACACCTTCGACGAGAAGCGAATCTACTTCCTCGAACCAGGTCACTCCCCCAGTGAAACGAAAGACCTCGCCCAGCCAACACGATACACCGGGACCTGGCCCAAAGACTTCTATGTCTCCGTCTTCAACTCCCGAAACGGCTTCTATTCCCTCTCAGCTTCCGATCCGCTCTCCCCGAACATGAGCAGAGCCGGGCCCATCAACACGACAATCACACTTAACAATTCATCCGCCAACGCCAAATTAGTAGCGCGCGTGTATTCCACCAGCGAAGCTCTCGATCCCGATACCATGTCCGTGTGGGCGAAAACGAGATTCATCGCTTCGTGGTGGTGGGTTGGTCTTGCTACATTTCCGAGGACCGTGAAAGAGGCTTTGACGCTGCTGATGAGGAAAGGTATGCCGTGGGTGTTTAGGCCGGAGCCAAGGAGGGAGACGATTGCGAGGAAGGCTGATGAGATGGAGACGTTTATTGAGGGTCATTTCAGACGGTATCTGAGAGAGCGGGTGGAAAGTTGTGATGAGGATGTTGTGTTGCGGTACATTCCGGCTGGACTGGCTGATGCGGATGCGGAGAAGGAGATTATGAGTTCTCCGTCTGCACAGCTCTCGTCTGAATCTAAAGCCGTGGAAGTACGGATTTTGACCCCGTTGTTCTACTCACGAATGGTACAATACGGATCCATCGCCGAAGCATTGGCGACCGAAAGTACACTTAGCGCCACCGTTACCCTATCTTCGGATCTGCTCAGCACATTCCCGTTCTTATCCTCATCGGAGCTCAAGCACTCTCAACCTGAATTCGATTTTCGAATCTCAATTTTACATATCCTTCGACTTCGGCCGGCTCCTATTCCCATCCCGACGAAAGAGAGAACGGAAGCTCCAGCCATCCCATGGTCAGAGCAAAGCAATGGAAAGGACGAGACAGCAAGTCTGGATGCATTCGTGCTATCTACGACAAGCGCAGAGGAAAAGAAGGTCTACTTCCAAGGAGTCTTCAAACTCATGCTAGCTGACCGCATAGCATTCGGCTGGATGGAGATCCTCAGTCTAGAGATCTTCACACTCAGAGCTATTGTCGCGTGGGTGATGGTGAAGCTATTCCTATGACGGGGTATTGGATACTGTCGACCTAGTTGATTCAGATTATGCATTTTGAGAGATCCTGAATGACACCTAGTCAGATCTCAAAATTACAGATTAAGAAGCAGAAGTTCCGAGGTGGCGCGACCTCCCTCCTAGGAGCCCAGGAGAGCAAAGGGATGCACGGCGTCGCTCAAGGGAGCAATCATACCTCTCCGCCCCCGAGCACGAAATGTATTTCAATGAGACTGTCGGAGATTCGGATTTGGGATCGAAGCGAAGCAATTCAGAAAGATGAAGTATATATGTTTCTCCTAGGAGAGGGAGGCGAAAGAGCAGGATTGAGATGTATATCCAGAAGATATAACCAATCGCTCGCTTCAAGCGAGCGAGCTCCAGATTTAGTCATAGATTTACGTTGGAAATAGAGATAGAGATAGAGATAGAGATAGACTGGATCACTCACAAAATGTTCAGAAAATAGAACGATCGATAAAGATTACTCGAAGAAAATAATTCTCAAGCTCGCTCGCTGAAAATACGAATGGAATGAATGGAGTAGAAAACAGGAGAAAGCATGCTGCGTGAGCTGCGTAAATACCTAGGTCTGTCTGCCCCAGGGCCAGCCTTTCGTTCATGCCTGGCAAGCTGTGCTGGGGCTGTGCTACTGTAGGGCTGGAGCTGTGCTGGTCTCGCTCGATGCAGGATTGACTAGCATCGCGTATTTACAAAAGATCAACAAACCAAACCACCAAAACAACAAACAAACAACGACTATTAATATTGAGAAGTGAATAAGGTAAGTAGGTATCTGCGGCCGTTGAGTACTTACTGTAAGAGTACGTCAAAGCCACGCTATATCATATGCACGTATACTTACTTACTCATTCACTATCTAGGTGCAGGTGGAGTTGGGTTTGAGGATTTCTAGTAGATGGGTGGGTGGCATGGCGTACTTTCCCTTTCGCTTTGAAGGATTTGCTTGCTTGGGTTTATTGTTCGTTTTGTTTCATTGCTTTTTTCTTCTTCTTTCTTCTCAAGCTCAAGTTCATGTTCAGACTGGATTCGGAGAGGAGATTCAACTTGACTTGACTTGACTTGACTTGACTTGACTTGACTTGACTTGACTTCAAAACACACCCGATAAACATCATGACAATCATTTAAACATCTCCTTTGCATTGAAACATTAAAAGCAAGGGGACCAGACAGACTGTATCAGGCTCAGTACACCGTACCAAGACCCTCGTATCCAGTCATCCACTCCAATCCAGCCCAATCCAGCCCCGCCGGACACCAAACGCCATCATCCAGCCTCCATGTTGTGTTTCCTGAGGACTGGAGATTATGATGTGAAGCGAAGAACGCCTTCAGCAAGACAAAGCTTACTTGCAATCAGAAGCAACAAATGCAGAACCCCCGCCTAGCCCACCCATTTCCATTTCCATTCCAAACCAAGCCAAGCCAATTCGAATCCTCATCTCTACACCACACAAAAGTTTCTTCTCAGGTTGCCGTTCCGATCAATCTCCAATACTCATCCACCCAAACATAGCCGTCGCACCAACCAACACCAACGTCGTCACAATCCCCGCACCAGCCTTATCACCCCCCGTAGCAGGCCTCATCGCCTCGGGATTAATCACACTCTGGCTTCCCGCATCGGGATTGCCCTCACTCGTGCCACCCGTCTTATTCGTAAACGGCGGCGCGATACTTTCCAGGGGCAGTAAATTGACAAACAGCGCAGACATAGCAGCCATCTGCTGCCCTACTCCCTGAGTCCCATCCCACACTTCGCCTTTACTCCAGCTGAGACCACACATGCGACCGTTGTCGCCGCCGGAACACTGCTTGGCTGCTGCTACGGCCGAGGTTTTGAGTTTGGGGAGGATGCGGTCGCGGGTGAAGGGGGCGATGAGGGAGGTTGCGGCGAGCCAGCGGGTGACGTAGGCTTTGAAGGAGAACATGTCGGTGGTGCAAGTTAGCTTTGGCTCGCAGGCTACTTCGTAGGCGATGTCGTCGGGGAAGAAGGTGTTGAAGGTAGAATTGAGGAGGAGATTGACGCGCTCTTCCCAGATGGTGCTGCCGTTTGTCTGTGGGGTGGTTAGTTTAGTCCCCAGTTGAAGGGTGTGAAGTAGGATAAGGGGCAGGAATGGAGACTTACATAGTTGTACATATTCGCAGCACCAAGCAACCAAACGGCAATATTATACGAGAACTGCACCTTGTTGATATCCGTACAGTTATACTGGATATGCCCACCATCATAGACATTATAATTAGCATCCATGTACCCAACACTCCTGATCCAATCCCAAGTGGTCTCGGCATGTTCGTAGTACGTATGGTTATCCGTGTACCGCGCAAGTCTAGCAGCGATATTGAAGAAACATCCATTGGCGATGGAGTTCTTGTAGTCGTAGCCAGTGAGATATGGGTAGACCTGCCACCTCAAACTATTTTCATTAGTCCAATTCCTCTTCCCTCAGTCCCTCCATTGAATTCAAGACAGGAAAGAGAATGAGAAAGAGAGCAAACTCACCCTCCACCACACTCATCATCCGGCCTCCTAGCCTGCGTATTAAACACCGCCTGCGCAAGAGCCAACCAACCCGGCGCGCCCGCGGGGGGATTCTGAAAGTTCGTCTCCGCAGCAGTCATGGCCGTCATGCCCCAGAAACCCTGATCGTCGTTGCCCATACTCTGCGACCAGTTGCGCGGCATCATGTCGAGATCTTCGCCTACTTGTGCCTGGATGCCCTTGGCCGTGACGTCGTTGTAGGAGGAGTCGCCTGTGTAATGCCAGTAATCGATCAGGGTCCCCCACATGGCTCCGGATTCCCACCAGTAGTCTGTTGTTCATTATCAGTTCATTTCGAATTTTTGGAGGTGGGGGGAGAAGTAAGGTGGAGAGGAAAGAGAACGTACATCCTGTTGGAGGATTTGGAGGAGGACCTGGTAGCACGCCAATTATTCCGCCGCTTTGGTTTCCTTTGTAGAATGTCATCATGTCGTAGGCTATCGTTGCTGAGGTGTCTTTGATGGATGCTAGAGAGGTCAGTATTGTTTCGAGGGATATCTGCAGATTCTCGAGGGTACGTACAGGCAGATTCAATATCAACTGTCAGGGCGTGAATGGCTGTACTTCCAAGAACAAGCGCTGTCGCAGCACGAGAAACGAGCGTTGAGAACATGGTGATGGTGTTTGTACAGCCCAGAATTGTATTCATTTGAGGTCAGTCAATGTTCGAGATCGTAGATCAAAAACGAATGGGCGTGAATTATTTTGTTCGAGAGTCTCCCATCGAGAGTAGCAGATGTTGTTGTTGTAAAGACAGGATGCTCAGTGGCGAGCGAGCGAGCAGGATTGGGAATTGGGAGGAGGAGGAAATGATGAGCAGTGCAGGTTGTCAGGGTCAAGTTTCCCGGATTCCAGGAGAAAACAGACAGACAGAAAGACAGACAGACGGGATGCGGGAGCGTGATGATGATCTTAGCGGCAGCCCCAATCTAGGTGGGAGGCATGCTGATTGGGGCGATCGAGGGGGGACGTGTTTACGGTAGAGATGCTCGCGCGCGCGGACAGTCAGATTCCTTCAATCAAACTTCTACTAAACACTCGTCACGCTGTCCAAGTTCCATTCTCATCTATCAATAAATAGCACCTCATCATAAAAACTCAATCCATCCCTTCCCTATTCCCACCTCCATCAATCCAATCCAATCATACCATACCATCTCAAATCCCAACCCTCCAAGTCTCACAAAAAGCTTTGAGGGTCGCAATCGAAGCATTTTAGTGGACTGGGCACCCACTGGGCACCCACTGGGCGCGGGGCCTCCGGTGGAATCCAGTGGGTTGCCCAGGGGTTACCAAGGGCTGGGCTCGTGCTTATTTTCCAGCCAGCCTTCCAGCCAGGGCAGATCATCCCCAAGCCCAAGCCCACATCCAAGCCCATCCAAGCCAAGCCTACGATCAGATCAATCTCAACATGGAGAAAATCCGGGTCGTAGTGGAGATGCGAGATGCTCGATGTAATTTACGAAGTCGTTAAGTCAAGCTTCTATCTTGACCAAGATACCTACCGTATCAAGATGATCAGTGGCTGAAGAAGGGACAAGAGATAGAGATGAGGAAGCTTGTTTGGGTTGGGGTTGCAGCGATAATCGAGATTTGGCCCCCCTGGTGGTCCTTTGCATGTCTTGCTGGCATGGATAAGCTATGAGGCGTTGCTCCTTGGCTGGTTTGGAATGCTGGGCGAAGCTTCGACGAATGCATTGGAGCAGGTACTGTAAGTGACAGCATAAAATGCAGGACTCGGGAACACAGTAGTAGTTCGTCTCGACCTACTGGCATTTGTTTCGCGCATCGTGGAGAAATCCCCTGCTGGGATATAGCTTCACGGGCTCACTTTTAGAATAAATCACGTACCCAGATTTCACTAACCAAAGAATAGTGAAAGAGAATTACTTTTGGCTATGTATGTATGTCATGACCAAGGATGTACCCCATCCAATGCCGTCAGGCTGGTCTAGTGAAAACAGTCCTTAATGTACAAACCCCGTTGCTCCCCATGATGCAGCCGTTTCAATGCAATTCGCCCCAATCCTTAGCCCGATGAAATTTACAAAAGAGCAAAAGCAGCCACCAGTCCACCCATGACACCAACAATCGAGCCAGAGACGGAAGAAGCAGAATTGCCAGATACGGTTGCTGGTGTGGTGGAGCTTGATCCGGATCCAGTGCCAGTTGGGGTAGCAGTGGTCAAGAGAGTGCTGTTTCCTGATCCTGATCCTGAACCAGATCCTCCAGAGACACCGGTGGATCCAGAACCACTGGCGGTGGCAGTGGCAGAGACAGTTCCAGCGGAGCCATCAACAGCAGGCTTGGTTGGGGAGAGTCCACCTCCAGTAGAGACAATTCCACCTCCGGTGATGGCAGTCGAAGCTGAGGAGACGGCGCTAGATGCTGAGGCAGAAGCTGATGCTGACTTAGAGCCAGAGGCACTGGCAGTGGAAGACGGCTTGGCGCTGCTGGAGCTGGAAGAGACACCAGAGCAAGAGAGATCGAAAAGAGGGGTGCTGCTCAAAGGATTTCCTGGAGCAATACCGAAGCTTGGGTTGGGCGATGCGTTGTTATCAGTGTCCTCAAGAGTATACCACCAAGTGTTGACAACGCCGAATCTTGGGCATCCAACCTCTTGCCAGTATGTCTTGGCATTCTCAGTGTTGGGGACGGCAAGGTTCTCGGTCTTTCCTGTTACTGGCCATCCGGTCTCGGTGATCCAGACTGGCTTGGATCCAACGGCATTCACAGTGTTGTCAACAGCCTCGTTGAAAAGGGCAGCGCCATTCTCAATACCGTTGGATTGAGTGTTCTGGAAGTATGGGTAGGCATCAACACCGATCCAATCACAGTTGTCAATGACAGCTTGGTTGGAACCGTTGACCCAAGCAGTCCAAGTATCGACGTGACCAACAGGAGCAGCGCTCAAAGCAGTACCAGCAATGGCAGATCGAACCTGCTTGATGTAGTCGACGAGGGTGGCAGGGTCAGCTCCGATGGTGGAGCCAGCAGCAATACCAGTGGGCGAATTTCTGTATAGATCCTCACTGCCGATCGAAATGCCAGCAACCCGCGATGTGAAAGCATCTCCATATTGAGCAATAGCAGCTTTGAGAGCGGTCAATTCGTTTGGGAAGGCAGTTCCTGAAGCCCAGAGGGTGACGAGGAGGGAGATGTCTTCAGCGATGGCAGCTGGGATAGCAGAGGTAGGATCACTAGCAGTACCGGCTTGCTAGATAGATGTCAGCTTTGAAGCAGAGTAGAGCACGGGAGACTTACGATGGTGGTGTAAAGACGAGCACTGGTGAAGCCAGAAGCTCCAACCAGGTTCTTGGAAGTTTGGAAAAGAGACTGGAAGTCGGATTGAACTCTTGGAGCGTATCCATCTGATTTGGTAGCACCATAGTTGAAGCCCTTGTATGCTGCGGCAGAAGCAGTTGAAAGTGTGGCCGCGAGGGCAAGGAGACTGGTAGAGGAACGCATCTTGTTGTTGATGTGCAAAGCGACTGTAGTGACTTTCGTCGTATTAAAGTATTACTGAAGTGTGAGCAATAGAATAAAGTTGAAGTCGAAGAGTTGATTGAATTCGTGACAACCGAAGTGAAGTGATGGAAGTGAAGAGGAGAAGAGGGAATGAAAACAAGCCACGGGAAGAAGGAGACATGGCTATTTATGGCGCGTTACTTTTCGGCCACGGCATGGCCTGGCCTGGCTCTTGCCTATTGCCCATACATACTCTCGGGCTGCTCTGCTATAACCCACTTGCATACCCACCATCCACCTCTTCCGTCTGTTCCTGCCTGCCCCGATAACGCCTTTATCTGAATGTGGCGTAGCGCCAAGCATATTTCTCCACCTCGCCCCTGTCCCGTCCCAATGAGATCTGGGGATGACGACATTGGGGGCTTGGGATTTGTGTTCCTGCATAAAACATTTTTAGCCAAAAGCAGAGATTTTGTTTGGAATTCTCTCCTGCTTGACTGGCCTTCTTCCTCTCTATGGCTGCAATAATTTGACAGCAACGCAAGAGAAAACAAAACAAACGCACCAATAATCAATTCATGTTTCTCGGTCCCGAAATAGAAATCATGTTGTCCCCATCACATCACATCACTAATCCCCGTGCATCCCCATCTCGTGTTCTGGGTCAAGCATTCCACGTTGCGTGGCAAAAAAGCTTGGATACGAGGACAAGGATGCATGAGGGTCGTGCCCCATTCAAAATCGATGCATTAGTCTACTTTTAGGATGGCATGGAGAGTTTTGAATGACGGACTGGTCGTGGCCTGACCTGTTGGACCATGTCCTTTTGATGACATAAACTTGTTGAGTTGCTCAAGATTCTCGAAGCATCTTCTGATCGAGACTTGTTGTTGTCGTCGTTATCAATTGGACCGCGTGGGATCACGCCACCATTGATCTACCTTCACACTTTACTTTCCTTGAAGTCCTTGCGAAATGTTTAAGGTTACAAGTCTAGTGTTATTGCCGGGGTTTATTTCGATTCAGTGTTTTTGTTCATTATTTCATGCATCGCTCAGATGTGAAGTTCTGGTCTCAATAGTCCGACACTCCATCAAATCTTTCATATCTTTCTGACGCGCGGGATGTACTAAACCTGGATTTAAATAAGACCACCATCCGTTTAGATACGTAATTTGTTACTTCAAGTGAAGAGAATCCATTAATGGGCTGGCCAATAGTGGAAATGGGAACTATCGTAGGCAGCCTTTGAACATGGAAATAGGGTTCACTAAGTATGCATTTGTTGACTCCGAACAAGTACAGTACATGATCAAGTTTTCCCCATTCTGTAAAAATGCACGGTCAGATAAAGACTGTCAGCTCAATAATCTTAGCCAAGAGTAGCTATGCTCAGCAGTTCCAAGCTCAGACAAATTAGATAACCCTTGACATGATTCGAGGGCTTTCATCAACTATCTATTCACTGCACCTGCCTCCCACTCACGCATTCAAGCAAACTTCTCTTGATACTACCTCCCGCACTCCTTCTCAGTACTTAACTGCCAATATGAGCATAGCTTTCCCCAACCCGTTCTGATATGAATCTGCCTTTGAAGCTGTTTTTGTCGTCAATCAAACTTCTTACATTTCACCACAGCAGAATTAAGCACACTCTACAACCTACCGCAAGAAAATGGAACGTTACAACTACTCCTCATAACCTATAATCTCCTCTATCGCAAGTACT
This sequence comes from Cadophora luteo-olivacea, assembly GCA_026120085.1. Classification (NCBI taxonomy): domain Eukaryota; kingdom Fungi; phylum Ascomycota; class Leotiomycetes; order Helotiales; family Ploettnerulaceae; genus Cadophora; species Cadophora luteo-olivacea. Next base: position 1,760,209 of record JALRMC010000003.1, on the reverse strand, counting down.
CTCAGCCAGCTATCCAGATCCCAATCCTCACTCAAAACGAGCATAAGAAAGATCGCAAATCCCGCAATGCAAGTCCCAGGATGCCTGCCAACACCATCGCCACCCAATTCTCGTCTCACAAGCTTCAGCCTTCAGCCCTGGCGTGGTCCCACAGCATGAGCCATACCAGGAGCACCCGATAATCGATCAGGCTGTTGCAAGCAAGCGTTATGATTCACAAAACCTAGAAACCAGACCTTGACTCATCATGAGAAGCTTCTCATCTCTTCTCGAATCATGACGTAGCAGCTAAGAAGGATCGAAACAAGACTTCTGTTTGACGACAGGACGAGATAATATATAGACTATTGATATTGAAGGTAAATCCGAGAGAACGCAAAGTACCGTAAGAGAGAAGGGCAAGAAGTATTGCGAGTGTCGAGAAACAAACAAGATTGAGCAAACAGGCAGGATATGGCATCTGGAAATCTCCGGGGAAGAAAGCAAACATGCGGCTTTCAGAGTCACCATCGAGATGAGTAAAATCCGTCTACAGCGATGATTATATTATCATTGGTTAAAACCCACCATAAGCATCACACGAGAAGAACCATAACGGATACCCAGCCCTACCAGACAGGAGATTGTATGCATACCATATCAGCCGAGACTGAAGCCTACACCTACATTGCACATATTTCAGGTCAAGGTAGCGAGCGAGATGTGTCCGAACTGCTGCGTTGCATATCCTCCCTCAACAATAGCCACCTCTGTCATCTAAGGTATAATCAATATGGTATCAGTAAGGTGGCTGTGAGATCGACCTGATCTCAACCAAAGGGCATGAAGACCACGATACGGGAACAACGAGAGGAAACGAAACAGTAAATACCAAGCAAGCAAAAATTACTAATATGTATTAAGTTCCCTTCCTCCTCATTCCAAGCTATGATCCATGATCCATGATCCATCCATCCATGTATGCAGCCGATCCATGCATTCATTCATTCACCCACCCACCCATCCTAAGTACTAACTAAGTATAAATACATACAAGTGAAGTTCAAATTTCAAGATTCAACGTCGACGCAGCAGGCATCGACCTCATCTCATCTCATCTCGTCCCATCTCATCTCATGCCTCAGTCTCCTCGAGACATCACTCCAATCCGTCCGCGCAATTCGCATGCAAGCGAGACTCCAACAACAAATGAAAGAATGCAAGTAAGCAAGTAGGCACGCAAGCCTATCTGTTGGATGGTTCCTATCCCACTCCATTTATTAGACGGGGACGTGGTATGATACACTCCAACCTTTTCCTACCCTATATGTTTCCAACCAGGCATAGCATAAAAGCCACCTAAAATGGCTACTGGCAAGCAAGCTCAAGCCCGCTCTCTACCCCTAAAAGGATATGTCCAGAAGAGAAAGGAAAAACGAGTAAAATGTCGTCTTAAAAGACGCCCTTTGACAAGTCAGTCAGTTTTTGTTCTGTGAGAGTGGTTGGAGTTAGGGACTTACAGGAATGAATAAATAAGGAACCAACTTCTCGTACTCCGTCCACGATTCTCCGTACTTGAGTCTACAGCGCTGGATATCCCGGTATGCGCGGTGGACGATCATGCAGGAGAAGAAGACGGGGTAGAACCAAGGGAAGGGACTGTTGAAGCCGGTGATCAGGCCCCAAGTGATGGCGAAGTAGGCATCACAGGTGTAGTGGATCTTGCGGGCGTATCCGTACCATCCATCGACGAGGATTGAGTCTCCAGATTTAGTCTTGATGGTGCGGGGGTTCTTGACTGTTTGCCATGGGAGTTGGGGGAAGGCCTTTCTCTCGGTGAGAGTTCCACGTTCTTGGGAACGGAAGCGATTCTTCTGTGAATTGGTGGTATCCCAGACCCAGTACATGAAGAGGTAGGAAGTGAAAAGAGCAATCAGAAGTGGGGTTCGGAAGGCGTAGCTGTTTAGATCATCCAAGTGGTTGGCCACATACAGAGTGCAGTGGCAGTAAGTCAAAGGCACACCAGCCAAGTTCCAGAAGATCAACATGAAGCCCCATTTCTCGTAGTACATGTCCCTACAAGTGTTAGTCGTCGCTAATCAGAACTTGGAGGCAACAAACCATGTGGTAGTGATGCATTCTTCGCCCTTGGAGCATGCATTGGCGTACAAGAAGTGAGCCATAACCAAGAACCAAACCTCGGCTGTAACATAGCCAAATTGCTCGTACTGGCGAGCAGCAGTTGCACAAGAAAGTCCAAAGAGGATGTACCATGGAAGACGAACTTCGAAGAACATCTTGAAATCCAAGATACCAAATAGGCGGGGGTTCAATTCGGCCCCCATGAAGAAATCATAAAGAGGGTATCCAGTCATTCGGTGTTGTGCTCCACGAGCTAATGCAGAGAAGTATGCAATGAAAGACACCAAGAACCCAGAGCAAATTGCAACGGACATGATAGGCCCGAACTCATCAATGATGGTGTAGAGCTTGAACAGGCCAGTCCAGTGAAGCGTAGCCATGATCGTAATTGTTGTGTAAAAAGACCAGACAGCCGAGCAGTAGTATGGAAGCTGTTTGCCTCCCATATGAGGCAACGGCTTTCCATAGGTCCAGACACCAGGGAGGAGACAATAACACGCGCCCTCGAAGACGAAGAAAGTCCAGTAGATTGTCCAGGCGTACGCAGAAGGGAAGGCATATTCGTAGACCAGGTCTCCCATGTGCCTGAAGAAATCGCTCATGGACTCCCCCTCAGCTGGACGCGGTAACTTGCCATCGTAGAACGTGGCTCCGATCCACATGTAGTACATGAGGAGCGGGAAGCCAATCATCATGGCTGTGACACCAAAGGAGCCGCCAAAGTCGAAATGTCCAGAATAGTCGATCTTCGGATCCTTCCCAACCTCCCACCCATCAACAATTTTGTTTTCGCCGTCATGCTTCTTTGCCGCTCCATTCACGGCGCCGTTCGCGTGTCCATTGGCCTCTCCATTAATGGTTCCGTATCCATTTGCACTTCCATTCGCATGCCCGTTGGCATCGCCACTGGCATGGCCATTCGCGAAATGCCCATTGGTCGCGGCATCCTTCACCATACTGACTTTCCGACTTGGAGTCCTCGATCTTGTTGACGCGACTTTGGCAGAAGAGTTGTCTGTCGCAGAGGAGGAATCGTCGCCTTCGTCTTCGGGAAACTGTGACTTGCGGCGATTGTACGGTCTGCGAGCGCGCGGCGTCTCAACGAACCCGAGATGCTCCGTCTTTCTGTTGTAGACAGAGTCAGTAAGTAAAGGAGAAGGAAGAGATAGCAAAGCTGAATGCAGGGGCAGGATGTGGTGTTACTTTGGAGTCTGGCGCAACGAATATCGTTCCGACATTTTTCAGTCTTGCGCAACAGCGACTTGTATATATAGGAGAAGAAAAGAGAGCCAGGAATCACTGAGCAAGGGCGAAATCAGGTAAAGACAGTAATTGAATTGAATGGGTCTGATGAGCCATCAATCAATTGTTAATCACAGGCCACACAATCGTCTCTGGTGGAGATGTTTGGAGTGAGAATCCTGGTGAAGATGCCCCATTGAGACTATTTTGGCGCTGGGTCGCGAGGGAAATTACCCGGCAGGCGCGTTTTTGCTGCCAGACAGGGGCAAATATCAATATCCGGGCTCTCAGCAAATCAGCGCGCGGCGTCCGCGGGCACCGAAAAGGGGCAAAATAAAAGGTTGAGCGGGTATGTTGTTTGTTTGTAAACATTCCCCCCGGATGCTATGGACTTCTCCTTTTATGCATAGCTTTCCACAAAATTCAGTCGTACAAACCCTCACTTGCGATAGGGCAATCAGGATAAGGGTGGCTTCTAATTCTTTTCTGTCGAATACTGCATCTGAAGACAACTGACTACATCACGCTTGAGAAACGGTCATCTGCCAGATCTAGATTAATACCGCTTTTATTGTACCATCATGCTGTGTTTCTATGGCAAGTAGCAACACAAATATAATACATGGAAGAAGCTCGCCCACCACCTAGATGTCATGCCCGCTTTTAGACACCCATCATTCATGCCAGTTGCGCCAATTCGCTCATGCCAAGTAGAGGGATCAGAAAAGACCCAGAACTAGAAGCACAAGCAGAAATTTCCAGCATTCACCAATGTCATTGAAACGACAGGCGGACTTTTCAACTGCGGATCCCGGTGCAGAGACTCCGCAGCAACTTCCCTAAACCACACTCCAAATCCCTACCCTCCTCAGATCTTCTGGTAGAACAGCATGTATGCGACCTTGTTGTCCTTGACCGAGAACTTCTCACCCTTGGCCTTAGGAGTCGAGGTGCCATTGGCAACAGCTGACCACTTCTTCCCTGTCCCACTTGCCTGCTTCCACCCATCTGTATCCGCATCTTCGTCCCCACCGTCAATGGCAGCAAAGCCATTGCCCGAAACATCCTTCTTGTGTGCTTCTAAAGCGGCTGCAAGAACCTTGGGGTCTTCCTCACTTCCACCCTCAGCAACCTCCTCACTTCTTACCCGACGGATGACAGTGTCATCGAGTCTGATCCATTCCCGCCCGTCTTGTCTCCTCACGTCAACAGTGTAGTGACCGCCACTGGCATTTTTGCCGTGGTGATAGACGGCAGCGATCAAGCGGTACTTTGGCAGGCCAGTGTGTGCGTAGGCAGCACGCTGCTGTCGTGGAAAGACCTCCTTGGGGATCTCTAGCTCCAATGGATATCCGACCTTCTTCCAGATCTTTTGGGTACCGCCAGCATTATCATACTGGAATCGCTTCAAGTGAAGGATCAAGACTGGTGGGAGAGTCTCAATGAACACTTGCTTTGTGGCAGTGACGTTGGGGCCCTTTGGAGACTTGAAGTCACCATGTAGAACCTCCGATCGAGTGAGACCTTTGAGAGCATCGACAATGTTGTTGACGTTTGGAGCGCCGATATCCAATTGAAGTGGTTGGTAGGGCTCAAGAGTAACAGAATCTTTCAAACCAGGAACTCTCAATTCTGATCTCAAATTTCCACCGAAAATCTTCGTGAGAGGGGACCCAGTGGCGATAGTTCCAGATGATCTTGTCACAGCTGCCTTCTGCTTAGGCCCGACCTCCAGCCAGCCATTCTCTTTTCCAGAGACGGAGCCCTGGACACTGCCAACCTCGCTGATTGGGGAAGATGGACCGTTTGTTGGGGTAGCAATGGCTGATGCATTGTTTGAAGAGCTATTCCGCATGACATACACGCACTCGTCATGGAGACCCTCGAGGAGGAATCCCAAAAATTCCTCAGCATCTTGTTGATGACCACGCTGTTTCAAGTCAGTGTGGTCCAGTAACTTGGTTGGTGGCACTTACTCTCATGCTGGAGAACCTTGGGAGGCGGTTGATCACATTGTAGACAAAGTCCGGCGTGAATGGATCACCATATTGCTCAAGATCACCGTCCTTGAGTCTTCTTCTCAATTGGTCGACTGACACAGCCGAGTCAATAACAGGATATTCCTGCTTGAACAAAATCCTAGGAAGATCAGCTTGGCCTCAAGTTGCAATTCAATCTACTTACATGGCATCTATCAATGGAGTATCGCTCTTGAAGCTATGCGCCGCCCGCTTACTGACTTGGTCCAAGAAGCTAAAGAAAGGAGTACAAAAAATGAGAACCTGTAAAACCTGGACTGTTGTTAGTTGTGCACTTCAATGAACAAGCTAGTACACACCGAATTCATGTAGCACATGTTGCCAGTATTTACCAAGCCACGAGGCTTCAGGAAAGCGATCTTCGAATCGTTCGTGACGGCATTGAAGGATCTCAAAGCTTCAGCGAGAGACTCGGCATTAGATTTGGCCACGGCTGGAGATGTGCTTCCCAATCCGGATTCGCTCGAAGGTGCAGTGGAGTTAGCTGCGGACGGATTGAAAAGACCAGTCCACAACTTTGGCGTAGACCAAGCCTTTGGAGCTGCTGCTGGCGCTTCCTGCTTCACTGCTTCTTTGTCTCCATCGGGCGTGGGCTTCGACACTTCAGCGGATGTCTCTGCCGCAGTTGCAGTTGTGTCTGACTCCGATTCTCCCTTCTTGTCTGGAGTCGTCTTGGCATCGCGAATAACCTTGGGCAGAGCAGGTACAACAGGACCATTCGGTCTTTGCTTGGGAACAGGTGTGGTCTCTCCGGCTACAGAAGCCGAGGCTTGCTGTGAAGAGGGCGTTGTTGGGTTGGTCGAATTTTCTTCGGATGCAGGGTGACTTGTAGATGGTGTTTCGGGGCGCGGAACAGCCTCTTCTTGTATCTGCTTCTGCGAATCGACCGGCTCATCCTCCACAACGTCTTCGACTTCATTCTCGGCGGGCGCAATCGTCTTCTCGGGCTCCTGTCGCTCAACTACCTCTTGTGCCGCTGGGGTTGGTGTGACTGGCTCAGCAAGCTTTGTTGCAGCTTTACGCTTTCTTCGTGCCTTTCTTGCAGGCCAGGAGAGGTCAGGTCTCGATAACCAAGGCAACTGAATTCTGTTAGCATATTTCAATGATGATGCGAGTCACTTACCGGAGCTCTGAAAGGTTCGCGGGGTGATTCTTCTTGTGCAGGGGAAGATGGAGCAATGCTTAAAGCTGTTTGTGGTGTTGGAGGTGTCATTGGAACAGGGATGGTGTGTGATGACTGAGTAGATGATGGAGCTTGAGGAGGAGGTGCTTGATATGGTGTAGATACTGCAGGAGATTGATGTGGTCGCGGATATGGCTGTTGCTGCTGAGGGACTGGCGCAGGCATATAATGCTGTTGCATTGCTGGCGGAGGAGATCGCACATAGGGTGGAGGAGCGTATGGATTGTATTGATGTGGTAGAGGAGCATTGTGGTATTGCTGAGGCATAGGAGCCTGAGGGTAGTAGTTGGCACCATATGGTTGCATGTAGTTTTGGTACATCTGCGGAGGGTATTGTTGATGTTGCTGATGCTGGTGCTGATGCTGTTGGTACTGGTTATGAGGTCTCCTCCTGCCCACATCCGGTGGCATGCCTTGCCCTGCCGGCAGATGACGGCCGTTCATCATGCCGGCTTGGGAGGGAGATTCTTCTCCCAACTCGACCGCGTTCAGGTCGAATTGGAGTTGCGCGTGCGAAGGTAGAACCTCGTGGGAGCTGGCAGTGGGAGATGTTCGCGACTGGAGTCAGCGCGCGAAAGGCCGACGAGGCGACGAGGATTGAAGCCTAGAACTACTGCGCAGGACCGGAAAGGCACTGGAAGACCTTGAATCGAGATCCAGGTCGTCTTCTCGAAGGAAAGGTTGGAGTCGGCGTCGAGGCTGTGGTGTCGCGTGGGTTGGGCGAAGTTATTCAGTCTGGGGGTCAAATCCAAAATTATGTTATGGGATAGGATGGAGTCCGATAGAATTGGCCCGAGCGCCAAGAAATTCCGCTAGGCGAGGTAGGCTGTTCTCGTCCTGTTGCCCAACCCCAAGCTAAATCGATACCAACATGCGCAAGTGGATAGGCTTATTATTGTTTCCGGTATAGAATTCATGAGAGAGATCTTGAGATGACGGAATTGATCCTTGGACGGCCACTTTTCACTTTTCCGCAATCAGTCGCAGTTATGTTTGGCAAACGATGCCGATAGTACCAAGTGTGGCTTGTTGCTGTCGTAAAGGGTCCGGATGAGGTCAGTAAGTTTGTAGCCCCCAAGCAAAGGCAATCTTCATGAGTTGTCGATGGAAACTGAACGAGTTAAAGATATACGCGCTGGAAGCAAGACTTTGTATATTGATGAAGAGATTCTATTGGCAAATACTATGATAATGCTTAGTCTGATAGACGGCGATTTGTGTCAGGTTGCTCACCTCTTACTGTAACTGCTCTGAAGAATCTATAATCTCGTAGCAATCTATCTGAACCTCAAGACATACCGTGTTATGATTTCTATGAGTGGAGAGCTATTCAGAATGGAGGTAGATTTTGCAGCTCTTTCAGCATTGTCTCGACCTTAAGGCCCTGCATGGTGGATATCAGACTCTCTCGATGACTTTTGCTGAGCTCTCAGTCTCGCAATCAAATCTCCATGGTTTGAAACATGCATAGCAACCCTTTACCATTACCAGAAGCCCCAAACATCCAAAGATCCCCTTGTCCTTCTCTCTCCTATCAATCACTTCTCCCTTTCCCATGTGTGATGACGAGAAAGTACCTTAGTTCCTTTGCCGAACACTAGCGTGGATTCTCTTTGGTGCACCTCTTCGCCCCTCATCTTTCCCTGCCCGAAACCCAGCTGTTGTGACTCCCGTCCCCCCACTACAACTCCATCAGCGCCTCTGGCGTCTGCTCTGTCCATTGATAATCAACAACTTCAATTGTCTTTCTTCTCTCTTGTTTCTTCCCTCTGTTTGCTCTTACCGAAGAGCCTCTGCATACTCCTTGCGTCCCACGAGTCCACAAGATTAACGTTGAGTCGTTATCCTGTCTAGCTCGCCTTCGATCTTCCCGCGAGGAAACTCCGTGTCTTCCTCTGCTCTGGACATCAAAGGACAAGGACAACGAGATCTAGTCAGAAGCTCGCTTTATACAGCTTTATTGTCTGTGTAATCGCTGAAGCGGAACTCGAAACAGTGTTGTGGAACGACCATGAATTCTGCTCTCCAAAACGCGTCTTCATCTGGCGGCAAATCGCTCAATATCTCATCCTCGCATTCTCCTCTTCAGCAGCAAAATCAAAGTCCTTCTCCAAGCTTCGAATCTGGTTCTCGACGCTCTGCAGGCCATTCTTTCCCAGTCAACGCGTCTCCTCGGAACTCGCAGGGCCACAAGAAGCAGCACAAGAATTCAAGGAAACCGAGGCTCGCGGATGAGGATGCCATGGCGGAATCCGTATGAACATCTTGGAATATCCCGGGGGTTGTGTGCTAATTAAATGCAGGGAGTCATGAGAAACGTCAACAGCCGTAGGGGCCAGACCTCGATCACCCATCTAATGAACATTACCCTTCCACCTCGACCTCAAGATTACCGAAACACCATCGCCAGAGGATCAAGGAGGGGCAATATCTATGGGATTGGATCAGGACATCATTCCAGTGACAAGGCGAGGTAAAATTGCTAGATTTTCGTTTTAGAATGTGTTCTGACGTTATCTAGGTACATCCATGCGAACTATAGGTTCATCGTCAAGCCCAATGGAGATTATAAGCAACAAGCAGTCAATGCCGATCAACATCTCGACTGGAATGATGTGCTGCAGATTCTTGCATCCTCAGTATCACAAGAAGCATCGTGTCCTATCTGCCTCTCCCATCCAGTCGCCCCGCGAATGGCGAAATGCGGCCATATCTTCTGCCTTCCTTGTCTCATTCGATATATGCACTCCTCCGACGATGCCAACCCGATGCCCGAGAAAAAGGCGAGGTGGAAGAAATGCCCTATTTGCTGGGACTCGGTATATATTTCGGAGACCAGACCCGTGAGGTGGTACACTGGACAAGAAAGTCCTGCTCCGCGTGAGGGTGACGATGTGGTATTACGATTAGTGATGCGCCAGCCTGGAAGTACTCTTGCCCTTCCGAGAGATGGTGCCGAAGCCCTGCCCAAGTCTGAAGATATCCCTTGGTATTTTGCTGCGGAGGTCACGGACTACGCCAGAATTATGAAGGGCAGCGAGGACTACATGTTGGAGCAATATGATGAGGAAATACAAGATCTCCAGCGACAAGAAAATGAGGATGAATTGATGTTTGGTGAAGAGCCGGAGTGGACGAGGAAAGCTATGAATGCAATCAGAGAAGCAAAGGAGAAGGTCGAGGGCATTGGCCACCCACCCGCCGTTGCCAAACAGCCTGCCGAGAAGAAACCTAAGAAACAGCCCATCCAGTTTACTGCGATGGACGAGAACGCGCCGGAGATGTACTTCATTCAGAATACCTCAACCTCTGGTTTGAACCTGGCAAACGGTACTCCTCTCACAGAGAGTACTCTTACGACCGAAGAGTCCCTGGGCATTCAGACCGTCCAGCCACAGGCGACCCACGCTCACACCGAGATGAGGAATCATCGGACCGGTCCGAGCGAGGCTCACCACCCAGATGCACCTTACTACTTCTACCAAGCCCTTCTCCATTACTACCTAGCGCCTCTCGACATTCGAATCTTGAAGTCTGCATTTGGCAACTTCGCAGCCTTTCCATCCACTCTTCTACCACGCGTTGAGCGCGTATCTACGGGCCATATCATGGATTATGATTTACGAAAACGGACTAAATACCTATCACATCTTCCAGATGGGTGTGAAGTGGGATTTCTTGAGTGCAATTGGACGGATGTGGTCAGTCCAGAGATCTTGAGTCAATTTAAAGATGAGATCGAGAAGAGAAGAAAGCGTAATCGGGACAAGGAGAGTCGTGAGGAGCGAGATAGAGTTCGTGCAGAGAAAGCTGAGGATGATGCTCGCTGGGCAAATGCGAGAAGGAAACGCCCAAGCATAACCGCAGAGACTTTCTCTTCTCATGATTTCGTCGACGTTGCATCATCATCGCTTGATGCAAGCAATGCCTCGCCACCTTGGCCTACTCGTCAGGGATCCTCTTTTGGACCTCTGGCATCACCATCAACAAGCCCAACTGCACCAAGGACGGTATGGGGTACTGCATTGGTCGCACCAGCATCTCCAGAGACGCATGCTCAGCATGTGGAGCACGATGGTGATGATGGCTGGTTGTCATCATGGGAGCAGGAGCTGCGTGCAGAGAATGCTCAGAACGATCTGATTGCTCAAGTCCAGGCCGCTTCGCTGAATGGACCAGAGACTCCAAAGGCGGGGCCACAAGGGAAGGGAAAGAAGAAGAAGAAGATCACGTTGATGAGTACAACTGCGAGACGAGCTGCTTGATTTGCCATTACTTGCATTTGCACATAGCGGGTGGGTTTGGCGTTTGGGCTGCAGATACCGAGTTGTAGATTCACAATACAGAAAGGATTATACTACACGACACAACGGGTGCTATCCAAAGCAAGTTCGTATCACCCCAGTGCTTTCCTGGTACCCAACAATACACAGCAGTCTCAGTGGTCTGGGACTTGACATGCCGTTTGATACCTAGTCAGTTGGTAAAGGACTTGAGGGCAAGATTATGTAGGCTTCAAATAGTGTTTGGGCGTGGCACTACGAAACGAAGCCTGTATCCCAGTCACGTGGAAGATATCCAGGCTATGCAATTGATTCTGCTGGCCTTCTCCTCAGGGTCGCGAGAGCACCTGCAAGCTTGCCTTGCCCCCAGCCGGATTTATCTGCAGGCGATTACAATCGAGCAGCGCCTTAGAAACTAGCCAATGAGCACTCATAGCCCCTGACCCAGCTGATTGCCCAATGCGGTAATGGAAATATTGCTTGGCGGCAACAAATGGCAAGCCAGGCGAGTACTTATCAGTAACTCAGATCTTTTGATCCGCCTTTGTGTTTTATTCTTCTTCACTCTTAGAAAACTATTTTGCAGGCAACTATCGCAGCAACTTGAAATCCGAGTCAGTTTAGCATTTGCATTGGGCCATGGCGTGCCAAATTCCTGTCCGCCAAACAAGAGTTCGTGGTGTTGATATGACGGGACAATACATTGAAGTAGCACATCCCCGTTATTTTCAACCAAACACGACCGTTTCCTGACTGACATGAGCTGGGACAGGCTACGCCGTTCCACAACATAGAATCATATTCTCAGGCTGGTTCAGAGAGTGCATCTCTACCACCAGATCTCACCCTTTCCGTACACAGCTGCGATTCCATCACCTGGTCGAGCAAGACCGAGGAAGGTGCTAGAGCACTGGGCTGCACCAACACGTATATCCCAGATTCACAATTCGATCGCTTTCTCACTGGTCCTGCAATTTTGCCATTTCCCTGTGACGAAAAGTAGACCCTAGATGTCATCTTGGGTGTTTCTGCGAATCGACTATATAGATGTATATCCCTAGGCACCACCAAAAATCAGAAGACTTTGAACATTGACTGCGCCAAACCCTCGTTGGTGCAACAATTCTCGGCCGCGATGAGTTGGGAACTCAGCTACGACCATAATACTACAATACTCGATACCAATGCCTGCTTTACCCAACAATTCTAACACCGCACAGAGCGTCCTCCCTGTAGAAAGCACGTCATCCACCACAAGAACCGGCATGTTCTTGGGGACCACATCCCGCTCCATTTCGAACTGCTTCTCTTCTGAATTGTTAGATTCAAGAGACGAAATATGTGATGGGGGCTTGGTGACAGAGACGGTTGGCTGAGGGAGCTTGCCAGCTTCACGTATCAGAACCAAGGGGATACCAATCTCACAGGCTAGTGCTGAAGCAAAGACGAACCCGCCGGCCTCGCAACTCACTATCGAACCTACCTTCGACCAATCACCGACGAAGTGGGTTCGCAGTAGACTTGTACACAAAGCAAGTCCGCCCGGATGCTGAGAGATGCCTAGCACATGGCGGAACTCAATGCCAGGACGTGGGAAATTGGTCACCCGTCTCACCATTTTGCTAAGTCGTCGCAGGTCCTCGCTAACGAATGGAAGCAGATAAGTTTCGCCAAAGCTTTTTACAGCCTTGTGTCCCGTACTATCATTGTTGAAAATGAGGTTAGGACAGTAGTCCAACTCCATTAACACCGTCCCGCTCTTGTCACTGTCCTTGCCGTCCTCATTGCAGTGACTACCATCAATCTCGCCGTGACACCCTCGGTGACCTTGTCGTGTCTCTTCGCGAGCCATAACGCGGATCTCGAGCAGTCTAATGTTTGGGATCAGATGCGACAATGTTGCGATCGGAGCCTCGTCTCTCATGCCGGTGATTAACAGCACCTCCACATCTGAGGCATCGTTGACTGCACTGAGAAAGTGGTCTTCTGGCAACATGGGTCGTTCCCGTACCTGATCTCTAAAGAAAGCCGTCAACGCTGGTCGGTGATGCTCCTTATAGGCCCGGTCTGTCAATAGACGATTGAGGTCGGCTCCTCTAGCCGAGGCGTACTCTCGCTTAGTCCCGTCGCTGATACTAATTGCCCGTCCAGTGACACCAGGCCGGCTTTGATTGGAGGTCCTGAACATCTCAACCCAGATTGCGGCACAATAGTCTTTGCCGGCACAACTTTCACCTGTAACAAGCATGACAACCTCAAGCTTCTGTTCTGCTGGTACTTTTGGCAACGGGAACGCATAAGCGAGCACACTTCGCGGATCCCATTTGCGTTTAAGACGGGCGAGGCGAGCCCGATTCGGGCCAAAACTAGTAGCTGCAAGGGCAGCGTCCCTTGGATCTGGCCCAAGGTCAGCGCCGTAACATCCATGACACAAAGGTAGCAGCTGCTCAGCAACATTATAAACCCATCGTACGGCAGCTTGAGCTATTTCTGTGCCATCTTGGTGACGGGGCCAGACACCCGTGACTACACAGGCAAAGTCCCAGTCTCGACAGCCGAAAGCTGTGGCATCGGCCGCGATATCTCTAACCGCTCCGCCACCTTGCAGCAGGTGGAGGTAGCAGAGGGAAGAAGGATTTCTTTCTATGGCTGCTACCAAGGTACTGATCACGTCCACCTCTCTGATGTTTTTCAAGAACAGACAACGTTTGAACGAGGAGGTCTTTCCGCCTGTGTGCCCACCGTGCATCCCGGACATGTACATCTCGGTATCGAACAGCCCAACACTGTCCACGGTCTGGATGGTCTTTTCTGGTCCCAGGAGTTGAATTATAGACTTGGACGCCTGACAAGCAAGTAAGGATGTGGAAGTTTCGATTGTGGTCACGCCAAGATGAAGTTGCTTGTTGTCCTGGTACAAATACGCGTCCGCAGAAAGATTTCGCGGAGCCTCGCTAGATGCTTTATCAAAATCGCTGAGCTTCAGGCGTGCTTCAAGACTGTCACTTAGGGGAACGACCCAAGTTCGAACGCAATAGGTCGGGGCTTGGTACCCTTTGAAAGTGACACTGATAACAATGCCGAAGTTGGTCCCCGCGCCTTGCATTGTCCATAGCAGGTCTTTGTGGTCTTCTGGACGCACAGCGCCAACAGGCCAATGCTGCTTTGGTACATGACCTACACAGAGTACATGAGAAGATTCGACGCTGATTACAACAGCACCAATGATGGAGTCCGACGCAAGCCCGTGGAGTCTCGCTAGATGACCGATGCCGCCTTGTAGCCATAAACCTGCACCTACACTTGGCCGAGCCCCCAAAGGGACTGTCAAGCCCGCCGCCATGGTTTTGTCGATGATATCTCCAATCTTGCAGCCACTCTCGGCGACGACCAGAGGATCACATTTCTTCTCATCATCGCCCACTGTGAGGATGTTTATGTGATCAAAGGCGCTCATGTCAACCGAGACGATGTTGGGCCAAACACAATGACCGCTGTGACTACCACCAGCGACAGTAAGGCTCAATTCGTACTTCAAAGCCCATTGAACGCACTCTTGGACATGTCGGATTTCCGTGGGCTTGACAGTCAACACTGGGTAGTGGAGGCGAGCCTCCCTGTTTTTGATCACCTTTTCCCCATCCATCAAAGGCACGTGAGCTACCAGCTCTGGCAATGTAGTCGCATCTTGGTTGAAAGCCATCATGATATCAGGCGAGCTGAAGAGGATATGGTCTGGCTGGGCTTCTTCTCGATGGCCCAAGGTGCGGCATACTCTGCGCCAAGAGACTCGGACAGCCTCGTCCTCGTCCAGATGCTGCATAGTAAATCCGGCAATGAAGGATGAAAAACAATCCAGAATTTTATCATCATCTGCCACGCTGATCACTCCAGTAGGGAAAGAAGCCGTTTGATTACACACTAGGCCGTCGACACGCAGAGCTCCGTCACGGTGAAAAACTACAACCGTCCCACCATGTGGCCTCGTAGCAAGCATTTTTAATGCCTGTCCAATGAACTTATGTTTAGGCTTCATGCCGTACATACTGTGGCAGAATAGTATGATATCATATCTTTCAATCTCATTCATCGTATCGGTATCAACTCCACGTTCCACATCATCCTGCAGGACGAAAGGGACATGACGGACATTGGGCGGGTCTTCCAGACTAGGAAATGGTAACTCCGTCCCCATCCACATCTCCAATTCTCTGGCGAACAATGTATTAGGCTCGAATGCGGTATATCTCTCAATCTTCTGCTTCAAGCTCCCAGGAAGATTGCCCAATAAGCTCTTTGGGCCTGGTCCAATCTCCAGTGCTGATATATGGGCCCGCGTGTTGAAGAGAGGAGTCAACAGCTGAGTCAACTGAGGGATCACGAAGTCTTGGTAAGTCGTCCGTCCCGAGCCCCGCACCAAGATTTTGAAGCCATCGCTGTACTGCTCGTCGGATAACGGCTGTTTCGAGGACAAATTCGCTGTCTTGACTTCCTGCCTCAGAGCCTGCTTAAGGGCGTCGAGAGAGGCCATTTCGGTCGTGGGTATAAAGGTATTTTGGCACCAGTTTGGCCAAGTGGTTGATGTAGTTTCAAGCTCAACAAGTGTTCACGGAATTGTAAGAACACCCTGAGATAACGATTGGACATCAAGAAGAGGGGTTAATTACTGGTCCTTCTGAACAGCTACACTATCCCTAAATAGGATGTGCTGCTACACGTAGCAGACTCTCATTGCGCCGGTTGATGAACGAGTCAAATTATCGCATACATTCCAGGTGAGCCAGAACGAAGCTGGTGAAGGGTGTCTCCAGACACGAGTATTCATTTTGTCGGATCATGGTCGCTAGCCTGATTATCATCTACTGGCACTTATTCTCACGACTTGCCAACAAGCTTCTAGTGCTTGAATACAGCTACTATGTTAGCCGGTTATCTCGATCTTATCACTGAGCCTCAAAGCCCAGCTTTTGGGGTTTGTGTTTCAATTGTTCGCGGATTTGATCATGGTTCAATCTTACTAAAATCGTTCAGTCTACTTCCGATTGACCATGTCTAAGAATTCCTTTCTCGTCTCAGCTACTGACTGCATTACACCGAGCATACAACTGGTGGTGGTGATTGCCCCAGTCTTTTCAACTCCTCGCATCACCATACATAAATGGCTGGACTCTACAACGACGCCCACGCCTCGCGGCTGAAGCAGTTCGAAAAGGGCACGGGAAATCTGCTTCGTGAGCCGTTCTTGGACCTGAAGGCGCCGCGAAAACATATCAACTATCCTAGCGATCTTGGAGAGGCCAATGACCTGGTGAGTAGGAATGTATCCGATGTGCATCTGGCGTTGTTAGCGTGGAGTAGATTGATGGGCATGGTAGCATGGCTTTACCTTTCCAAAGAATGGCACAAGGTGGTGCTCGCAGAGCGAAAAGAATTCAATTTCCTTCACAAGTATCATTCCTTTGTGGTCTTCGTGGAAGATGGCGCCGTTCAGGATAGTGTGTAGGCTTTCTTCGTAGCCTTTGGTGAAGAAGAGCATGGCTCTTGCAGAGCGCTCGGGGGTATCTCGTAGACCTTCTCGGTCAGGGTCCTCGCCTATACACTCAAGGATTGTTCTTATAGCGCTCGATATCTTGAATAACTGTTCCTGCTGTTCCTCCGTAGTTGAGAGCTTTCTCTGAAGAGTTCGTCGACCTTGGATCTGTTAGTTTGCTTGTATTCTGGCCCTGCCAAATGCACTTACTGGGCCAACTCAACCCATCGGCATCAATTGTCGGCTGCTGGCTATTGGGGCTCTGTATTAATCTTGCACCTTCTGGTGCCTTGGGAATTTCACTCCCGCTATACACTTCCCCGTCAGTTGCACGAACCAGATTCTGATATTCCCTGCCATATATTCTACTCTCCATATTCATGCTCAAACGTGATTCGGGAAATTTTCATCTGATGCGGACCGTCACCAATTCATTTTCTTTCTCGATGGAGACTACCCAGAAGCAGCAAAGAAAAAATTGATGGCACCGAATCAAAGTGGAAATCTCCACACCTGAGTATCCCGTCTACAACAGGGCCTCGAAACATTAAGACCTCTGCAACAGAATTTAATCGTAACAAAATTTGGGAGCACGTTTGCACTAATCCATACCCAGAGAAGAGATGAGCACTAGTCGGGGTGAAAAATGTCAAGATTCCCCGATTCGAGGTGATTGACTGGGCTCCACGGACAGAGATACACAAATTTGGTAGCAACATATTAATGCTTCGAAACGTGGACCAATTAAATTGGCTTCTTTATCACTGGCAGGAGCAGGGCTCGTTGGTTGTTGGAAATGGTTGTCACACCACAGGACCCCGTGAAATTTATCCTAGCACCAGTGGCTCCTTGAGAATCGGGTGGTAGTACAACCTGTCGGAAGTCAAGGGTGTCCGATCTGCAAAGCATCAGATTGCGTCAAGCTGCATCACGCTCGTTGGAGGGCCACGACCGCTCAGATAAGAGGGGAGCTACTTTTCGAGCCGCTTCTCTTACTGGAAAGTTATCTTCGTAGTTACTGCGGGTATTCTTCGAAGGTGTCTGTGCCATTAAAATAGGAGAACTTTCAACTTTGGACACAAGGCTCGGATGATCTTAGACCAGGAGACAGTACGCCCTCAGATCCATACATGAAAAGCTTCAAGTTGGCCACACCTTCCATTTATCCCCAAAGCCATCACTTGTAAAATACTTTGACGTCAAACCTTCCAGCCCACGCCACACATGCGGAATGAAATCAATTAGGCTGCTCTTCCACGCCCCCTTAGCTCTAAGACGCTACGGCGAACTTGCTCCGCTTCCTCAACCTCGCACCAAAGATGTAGATCGCGAATACGCCAGCAATACAACAAGTCGTCAGTCCACCCAGAAGACTCACCCCGCCAGCAATACCTAGGTTGATAAACATCGGTCTCGCATATTGAATTGATCCGGCGGCAAACATAGATCTAGCGAAGTCGTTCGCGGCGAAAAGGCTCCCCGCGTACTTCGGATACGTGAAGGGGAGGTAGATGAACAGCGATTGCATGACGAGTGAAATACCGCAGACGCTGAGGGCAATACCGATCATGCTTGCTATGAAGTGGACAGAATGGCGTGCAGTCCAAGCTAAGTTTCAAGTAAGCAATCGTGTACTGTAGAACATACTGGGACGGGTTCACATACCAAAGATAAACAATCCCATAGGTATGAAGAATGTACCCAGTAGACTTGGTTGGATACGATACTCAGGCGGGACATTCCAGAAGCCGACTTTGGTCATATGTGGATCGCCGATGTAGATGAAGAAGAGGCAGTATAGTGTACATCCAACGAGGAGTCCGACGAAGACAGATAGGAAGGCAAGACCGAGTTCGCCGAGGTTGAAGTGGTAAATCTCGACGTAGACGAGAGGGAAAGATTCGCTTCGACTTGTCAGCTACGGCTGGCACATGAGGAGGAGCAGAGAAGTTGACATACAAAAATGAGTAGTAGATTCCATACACAAGTGCAGTGTAAACGGTCGTGAAGAGCACGGCTGGATCGAGGATGTTGATTTCCCATGGCTTGATGAGGGCATCGAACGTGTGATCTGGCGGGAGTTCATAGCCGCTTGCTTGATCTCGGAGTCTGACTTGAGGTCTGTCCGACCTGTGAGCTTTCTCAAACGCTGAGCACGATGGAGAAGAATCGTGTCGGAAGATGTCTCGGGAAGAGCAATGAGCATGATGAGTAAGATGGGACCAGATATCCAGAGGAGTTCCCAAGCACTCCAGCGCCAGTTCTCAGCTTGGACTGCGAATCCTGCAATTAGAGGACCAAGACACTGTTCTCATTAATCAAGGATATATGTATATTAGAGGAGGAAGTAAACTTACAGGACCAAGTGTGGCACCCGCTCCCCAGAAAGTGATACAGTACACCAGGATCGTCGGATGGAAGAAATCCCCATAACTCGCCGCTCCAGTCGCCAAACAAGGCGACCCAAAGAACCCTAGCAAGAACCTCAACATCAAAAGTCCGCCGAAATTATCAACTAGCGACGCTGGTACTGTCAAGATGACAAAGATAACAAACGTGATGATAGATTGCGGCCAATAGCCGGGATCTCAGAAAGCGGCGAGAAGAGCAGCGGTCCAACTCCATATCCCACAACATACAGCGAAAGTCCAAGAGAAGCAGCGACTTCACTGACGCCAAAGATACGAACTATGTCAGGGATCCCAGCTGTATAGAGGGAAGAACCAACGTAAACAGCAAAGGTGTAGAAGAAAATCACAGCGCCGACCCAGGCTTTCTTTGCGAAAGTCCAATTTTGCGGGTTTTCTGGGTCGTCGCCGGTATACCATGTTACGAGGAAGACGCCATCATTGGTACGGCGAGGCTCAATTGTTCTTTCTTTGGTGAGGGCTTGAAGATTGTTGCTTTGGGAGCGGGAGGGGGTGGATGGAGCTGCGGTGTCTGCTGTTCCCGGTTGATTATCGAGGTTCGTTTCGGATTGATTTTCGAGGTCGCTGCCAGATCTTCCATCTTCTCCCGCTTTCTCACTTTTGACAGTGGTGTCTTCTGGGTCCGAGGATCTTGTGTCTGTTCTTCGTGGTGCGAGATACCGGGTGTACGATGAAGGTAATTCGAAGAATTCCGTTTCCTCAATGTACAGGCCCACTCGATTCTGTGTCACAAATCTGAGGACCTGGCCAATAGTCGAGATCTAATCAGATCGTGCATCTTGAAGATGTTGTAGATGTTGTATGAAGTTGAAGTCTTGTAGGCTGATGTAACGTTTGATCTTGAGGCTTGAAAGTCGACCGAGAGGCTGGCCGTATTTAACCTGGCCTCTGAGTTTCGTCGTCGGACTTTTTCCGATTGCTCGGTCTGCGAACCACGATTTTATCTCTGAGTCTCGATCCGAGGACTGAAATAATCTGTCAGAAGTCCGCTAAGTTAACTTGACTCGGTCATAGTATAGAGGACGACAAAGCTTGCAGAAAGTAGTTACTAAATGATGACTTCATCAGCATCATAGTTGTGTCAGTCAGAGGCTAAACTTCGCACAGTGATGATTGTTACGCTAGAGATGTATCGAAGCAAGTTCAAATCAAGGAACTTATTATCTTTTGTGTTACTCGGATTGGTCTGAAGTCTAGATCCTCCCGGTTGAGACAGCAGCATTGTCTATGTCCAACAGATTCCAAGAGCACTAATTCACCATCTCCTTTCGAAATCTAAAACTGTCTTCACTCTGATCTTACCATACAATGACATGACCGAATGCGTCGATCCTGGGCTGATACGTGCGGCAGATGGACCGATTTTAGTGGCGAGGTTGAACGAGGTTGTGCTGATGTGAGCGCCTCGGACTTTAAACCACAGTGTCAACACCGAGGCGGCCTGAGTCGGTATTTCAGATGTGCTCAGATACCTCTGCTAGCGTTTCCGACCTGAAAACTAGAGATGCGAATTCTTGGAAAGGCCTAATGGTTTTGTACGGCTCTTCTAAGAGCGTGACAAGCAACATGGATTTTGCTTCTGGCTTGTTTTGAAGCAGTAGACATTCGCTAAAATCTAAGCGAGTCAGGGCAAGGAAGCTGGCAAGGGGGCCCAAACGCGACAGTTGATAGATTCTGTGATCAATTGTGGCATTACCTTAAGGCAACCCGAGATCAAGCTCATATGTAGCGTTCCAGGTGCAGCTCCGTCATGACATACTAAGTGACAGGTAATAGTTTTCTACTGCTTCAATCCAACTTAACAGCCCCGACAATTATTAACCTATCTTCCAGGTTTCAGCTGTACCAAAATGGGAGCAGCAACTTCCAATGTGTGCAGACTCAGTAAAGTAGCAATTTCTAGGACCTCCATAATCTCTTCCGGCGTGGCACCATATCCGATCGCGTTCTTCATGTGGAGCTTCAATCCTGGCTTGTAGAGATGGGTTGATGCAGCATCAAAGGCGCAATAGATCAGTTCTTTATCCTGTATGACCAGATCAGCATCAGTTACATGAATTCGTGGATTTCGAGGGCAAGAAATAGGGACAATAATAAGAACGAGAGTTTCACTGACTCTTGGCGACAAAACGCCCCCTCCACTCCCATCCCCTTTCGTATCCTTCACCCACGGCACCGTCGAAAAGTCCAAGTACGCCTCAAAGAATTCCGGATCAAGCCTCAAAAAATCTTCCCAGAACTCATGCCAATACCCTCTCTTCTTCGTAAAATCCTCCCTTAGATCAATTCTCTTCTGATCTTTCGGCGCCTCAATCGTGCTCTTATGACTGTCATAAATGCCCTCCTCCTTCATAACCTCCACGAGAATGGGAACACCAATATTACAAGCATGAATTCCCAAAGTGCTTGTCAACTCCAGGACTTCTGTGACTTCGGCTACGCTGGCTCCTGCTTCGAGCGCTGCGCGCATGTGTGTGTGGATGCCGGGGAGGTACAGGTGTGTTGCGGCGCTAGAGACGGAGAGGGCAATTAGGGATTGGAGTTTGGGGTTGAGGTGTTTCTTCTTTAGTGGGACGCTGCGGAGATGGCGGCTTGCGTCGAAGATCTCTGGAGATAGTTTGAGGATGTCTGCCCAGGCTGTTGTGAAGGCTAGGTGGCCTAGGTCAGTCTGGAAATCTGCCTTCAGCTCTGCAGGGGCTTTGGGTTTGCTGGAAGACATTGTTGTTGAAAATTTTGGGATTATGTTCGGATAATGGCAGAGGATTGAGGTTCGAGATTTAAGTGAAGGATGTGTTATGACTTCCTGGCGTCAGTCGAGAGAAAAAGTAGGGAATACTGTAGCACCTTTGGAGGTGTCGGGTTTATGGCGGACTCATAGTTGTTCACGCTGAGTGCAGGACCCCGCGGTTTGGAGAAGTGTGGGGCTGCGGGGTAGTTGGAAGAGGACGTAAACAAACCCAATGCCAGTCGAGGTAATGCGCATGTGATGGATCTGAGCCCGACAAGCATTAAAGTGGAGCTCAGAATGGACTGCAATGCATAGTAATAATTCGTACATCAATATTATGTTGCTGATATGGGAGCATTGGGGCAGCTTTCGCTTCTCTGAAGTTCGAGGCACTATCACGGCTTCCATCTGTTTTATCTCGAGACTTTTTCCTGTATATAGATTTTAGAACTCTAACATATCAGGCGAGTACTAGGCAGCTCCCCAGAATCGACCCCTGTTCTTCGGATCTCGTTCCCACTCAACATCATGAGCAAAAATAACCTCGACCCCCTGCTCTTCAATTGCACGAATCCGCTCAATTGTCTTCTCAGCCTCTTTTCTATCCGCATGTATACAGCAAACATGTCCGTCCGAGTCTGGCCAAGTCCCAATCTCCCTTTCCATTCGGATGATTCTCCTGTCGTGGCAAGCATCGCCTCCAAGGTACACGCTCTCGTTTGGGCCTGTCTTGGCGAGAAGATTGATGTGCCCAGGTAGATGCCCTGGTGCATCGACAATGTACAGACTTCCGTCTTGAAAGACGTCCAAGACGTGTGGAAACATTGCATGAGCCGTCCAGCTTTGCTCGAAATTTGGCTTTCCTGGTGCTATGAACTTCCCACACCTCTCCTCTGAGGAGGGCTTTGCCAGTTCTGTTGTTCTTGAGTCAGGCAATAGATCGGCTTCAAAGAACGAATGTCCTCCTCGAAGTGATGTAGAACTGCCCTGAAGCAGGTATTTTGCTCCTGACCCAATGATAAACTGGCTGTTTGGAAAGTCGCGTGGTTCTCCAACGTGGTCCCAATGCACCTGGCGGAACATGTTAGCATTTGTGCTGCGAAATCCAGGTAGTAGACGTACATGTGAAAGAACGACAAAGTCAATATTATCCGGTGTCAAATTACCAGCCGCAAGACTCTTGACAACATCGGGATCTGTAGTCATCGGTTGCCGAGTTTCTGTATGTTTCCTGATTGGTTCTGAGTACCTGTTTATATCCCTACGTAGTCCCAAATCAAAAACAATCCTCGTCGTCTTTCCAGTATCGAGATTCTCATGTTGAATTAGAAAGGCAAGAGAAGGAACAGTATGCCTCGCTGTCTTGGAAGCAGGATGTACGAATTGATATTCGGGAAGTGAGAAATGTCCAGCCGAAAGTGCGTGAACCCGAACAGTTGCTGTTTCCAGCGGAGGCGAGGGGGGACCGGAGTTCTTCACGAAGACAGAGGACATGCTGACAGCTCGCTGATGTATTGGGACTCTTACATGGCGACACAGAGAGAGGAGAATGCCGATTAATCAACGCTGTGTTGTGGTATTGCTGGATGGTTCCGCTGAATTGGGGTAAGAACTACCCGGATGAACCTCCCCGAAGCTTGACGCCAAGCGGGTGTTAGTTTTGGGGAAGCCGTGAACTCCACTTCTCTGTAAGTCCGACGGCGAATTATTTCGAGATAGCTTTTTAATTTTCATTGCTACCTTTCTTGGAAGATTTTTTTGAGTTGCATCTTCTGTACAGCTTTGTCAGTCACATCAAGATGGGGTCGTCTGCTACCGAGTCTTACGACTCGATTGGCTTCATTGGCCTCGGAGCAATGGGTCTCCCGATGGCAAAACACCTTGCTAACAAATTGCCATCAGAGACTCGAATATATGTTTTTGATGTCGCAGCTGAAGCGATGGACAACTTCAGTGCCGAGTTTCCAAAGAAAATTGTGAAATGCGGAAGTGCAAGAGAAGTGGCACAGCAGACGGTAGACGCCCTCCCCGAAAAGAATCTCGTAAGGGATAATGGGCCCTCAGCTGACTATTGATACCAGGATATTATCCTATCAATGGTTCCAGAAGGATCACATGTCCGATCTGTCTATCTGGACGAAAAGAATGGAGTCTGCAGCACAGATATCTCAAACAAACTCCTTATCGACTGCTCCACAATCGACACCGCAACCAGCCTTATGGTGAAAGACCACATAGCAAAGAACTTCCCTTCTGCCTCATTCTACGATGCGCCTGTAAGTGGAGGAGTAGTTGGAGCTGTCAAAGGCACAATTGCATTCTTTTTGGGCTGCTCGAAGGCAGATCCCAGCCTACCGCGCCTCACACAGCTCCTCGAAAATATGGGATCGCAGGTCATACCTTGTGGAGGGCCATCATTGGGTCTTGCAGCGAAGCTATCGAACAATTACCTGTCGGGCGTGATTGCTATAGCCTGTTCAGAAGCAATGGATATGGGAATGAGGGCTGGCTTGGATCCGACCACCCTTGCCAAAGTCTACGCGGCCGGCACAGCACAAAACACAGTCTGCGATCGTTTCAATCCTGTTCCTGGTGTACATCCGGAAGCACCTTCTACGAATGGATACAAGAATGGATTCAAAGTGCAGCTGATGCGGAAGGACTTTGGGTTGGCGGTGGATATGGCTAAGAGGGTCGGAGCGAAGAATGTTTTGGGGCAAGTCGGATTGGAGACTTACACGGCAGCGAGTAATGATCCGAGATGTAGGGATCTAGATTCAAGGGTTGTGTATAGATATCTAGGAGGAAAGGAGGATTGGAAAGTGGACGATAATGTAGAATAGATTCCATACTAAACTTTTCGACTGTTTGTTACACCCTTTCGCTTAATCTACAGAGCTTAGGCTCCCCCTGCTGGAATGGATATTCAGGCCTCCTCTACGCAATATTCTATTTGGAGATTTTCGACGATGTCATTCCTATGGAGCGGCAAGATGAGTAACCTCGGCATGAAGCTGATTGAGTGTGCTGTCGCTCGGAGCCAAATCCAGTGTTTGGGGAGTTCCCGGGCTGGTGCGGGGTAGATTTGGAGAAGCTGGTGGGGTAATCCGCCTGAACCGGCATGGAAGTTGGCCATTATTCAACACTTACTTTTTGTTTTCTCATGTCCCAAATTTCTTCCAATTGATTTTTATCTTCCTGTAGTATCTTTCTTCGTTCTAGACTACATATCCACAGCACAAAAAGTCCTCGCATCACTTCATCCGACTATCAGCTACTGCAATCAGCATTTCTTCCTCGAAAATGTCGACCGATCCGAAATTCGACTCCCTGCACAAGCAGCTCTTCGATGAAGGTCTCAAGATGCGCCGTAGCGTCGTAGGAGACGAATATGTCGACCGTGCCCTTGCAAACGGCTCCACGGAATTCTCAATTGAAGGGCAGAAGCTCGTCACAGAATGGTGCTGGGGGTATGCTTGGACACGACCAGGACTCGAGAAGAAGCAGCGAAGTCTTCTTAACATCGGCATGTTAATGGCACTAAATCGAGCTCCGGAGCTGGCGGTACATGTCAGAGGAGCGAGGAACAACGGGTTGACAGAATTGGAGATTCGGGAGGCGATCTTGCATTGCACGACGTATTGTGGTGTTCCAGCTGGGGTTGATGCGATGAAGGTTGCTGAGAAGGTTTTGAATGAGATGGCTGAGAAGGGTGAGAAGGAAAGAGAGTTGGGAGGGAAAGTTGCATCGTCGTAAGGGAGAATGATGGTTACGGGAAATGTGAACATGGATTGGGGCAATAGAACGCCAACAATTTGAAAGGCAGATCTGATAGACATAGACTCTACGAAACTTCACGTCCAACTATACTTTGAAAACGACTTTTGAACTCGACCCCTCCCTTACCATATCACTGATGTCTTGGGCTCTCTCAACGTTCTTCACCACATCTTGATAGCTTGAATTCAAATTCTCGTAAGACTTTACATTATACGTAATTAGACCATTTCACCCTCTCACTTACGTGCCTTTTCTTTTGTGTCTCGTGAAGCACCGTGTCTTTTGATATATATGTGATAAACCATGCACCAAGAATGTTCGTCGCTTAGCAGCGAACCCTGCACCCCCGATCTTGGCAAAGTAACTTCCCCGCATCTTCAAATCTTCTCCGGATTTTCCTCTGCAGCATCAACGACACCAAACACACCGAATCAATCGAGCATCTTGCCATCACCCTGGAATCGACTAGAACTCCCCCAATCTGTCTTCCCGTTCGCTAGCTTACATTGTAGCTCATGGTTCTGTCAAATGAAGCGATAGATGAACAGGGGCCGGCGGCCTCGGCTCCGAACAAAGTTAAGAAGAGGTTTCTATGTCAACATTGCCAGAGAAGATTCGCCCGTTTAGAACACCTGCAGAGGCACGAAAGGATTCGTATGTTTTGTACCGCAAGGAATCTAGATAATTGCTGAAGAAGTGGCAAACAGATACCCAGGACAAGCCTTTCAGCTGCCAACAATGTGATTCACATTTCAGTCGAAGGTACGATTAATCCCCCTTTCGTCCTATGCTCATCCGAACACGTATCCATCTAAAAATCGCAGCGATCTTCTCATACGCCATCTCAGGTTGACGCACGAGAAGGATTCCCTTAACGCGACTGGCAGCAATCAAGGCAATGATGAGGAACGCCAAGGTACTCAGAAGAGAACAACCAAGAGGAGGCGAGTGACTTTTAACAATGGGGAGCACCAGTCGGTATCTGGCGCAACACCAGACAACGACTTCGATTTCAACATCGATAATATGTCACCCGGTGATATGCCCTTCAATCCTCCGATGAACTCAAACCAGAATAATGGATATTCTCTTGCTACATTATCGATGGCCGCGGAATACTCTGCACTGCAAGGAGGATTTGACGCATCATCGGCTCAAACACCTGGCATTTCAATCGACATGCCTCCTCCGAATGATCCGAATTCTTTGCCGAGCAATTTTGATACAGCACCGAATTATGGGCTAGGATTTGAGGAGTCACTCGACCACTTGGCAGCATTCTTGGACAGTGAGCCTCTATCATCGTACAATTTTTCGACTTTGATGAGCGCCGGTCAGCCGATGGTCTTATTTTCCCCGGAATCTTTCTCATACGTTGATGACATGGTCCCTCCGCCAGGGAGGCAAAGTGCAACTGGATTCAGTCAAAACCAACAAATCGAAGAGCCGAATACATTTTCGCGATTTGGGTCCCGTCTGCCGTCACTTCAACCAGAGGAAAGTCCGGCTCAAGATCCACTCATAACCAATATCCGCCCCCTGGCCGAAGTATCTCCTGCAGATAGACAGGTAATCGTCACCAAACTAACAGAGTTCTCCTCCGCTATCTCTGCCGACTTCGTGCTACCGTCTCGCTTGGCACTTTCACGATATATCGCTGCGTACGTGAATGGATTCCACGAACATCTTCCTTTTCTCCACATACCGACGATGTCGATTGAACATTGCTCAATCGAATTGACACTTGCCATGGCTGCGGTTGGCGCACAATATTGCTTCGAGGGCGAGAAAGGGGTCGAGCTTTTCAATGCCAGCCAAGCTATCGCGTCGTCTAGGATACGTCGTCGAGATGCAAGTTTGGGAAGGCCTGGAATATCTAATCACTCTTCGGGGCATGATTTCTCAGCCTCTTCTAGTACCCGAACAGGGTCCATCTCTGGGCCCCTGGGGCTACCATCAGATACTGAAATCTCATCTGCCTCACAGAAGCCAGACCTTATTCAGACAGCGCAGGCACTTCTACTTCTCATGGCTATGGCCACATGGGCAAAGCACAGAGAAATTCTCCGAGAAGCTTTGGCCATCCAAAGTATTCTAGCAACTCTTGTAAGGGACGATGGGCTCAAAATGCAGTCATTACCCAAGACAGCTTCATGGGAAGAGTGGGTTCGATTTGAAAGTACAAAAAGAACCAAGCTCATTGTGTTTTGCTTCTTCAATCTCCACTGCATCGTTTACAATATCCCACCGCTTATCCTCAACGCTGAGATAAAGTTGAATCTCCCATCCACGGCGGCTGAATTCAAGGCACCAACTGCGACAGCTTGGAAAGAGCTCAGGAAGAAGTCGACACCCGAGATTGGATTCCAGGAAGCATTGCGACGCTTATTCTCTCGCAGCGGCAGAGATATCGCAGAGTCCAATTCGTCACTGGGGAATTACATTCTGATTCACGCTCTTGTGCAGCAAATCTTTTTCGTCCGTCAGATCGCCAATTGCCGATATGATAGTGCCGGGGAGTTCACACAAGAAGAGTTCTCGTCATTGGAGCATGCCCTTCGCAATTGGCAATTGGGCTGGAAACGAACTCCCGAGTCATCTCTCGATCCCATGGATCCAAATGGACCTGTGGCCTTCAACTCAACGGCAATTCTGCGACTTGCTTACATCCGACTGAATATAGACATTGGTCCGTACAGATCTCTCGATACTCGTGATCCAATACAGATTGCCAATGCTTTCCGAGAAAGCCCTGATATCAAACGAACACCAAAGCTCGTCCGAGCCGTTCTTCACTCGGCTCACGCACTCAGCATTCCGGTCAAGATCGGCATCCGACTAGTTTCCAAAACGCAGACATTTATCTGGTCAATCCAGCATTCGCTCTGCTCGCTTGAGTGTGCTTTTCTGCTCAGTAAATGGCTGGAAGCTCTTTCTCTTCCAAATCCTGAGCCGCCAATAACAGATGATGAATGGAGGATCAGTTCCCTGGTCAAAACTATGTTGAATGAAACGGAGTTCGCTGTTCCCTCTGATATCCCAACCGATTCGCCAGCTATGATGAAGCATCTCAGTGCGGGTGTGTTACGTGTTTGGGCAACGATATTTCGAGGGGCTCAGACTTGGGCAATTGTGGATGTTATTGGGAGCTCTCTTAACACTTATGCTGATATGCTCGAGCCCAGCACATCACTGGAATAATTCAGGGATGTCACTTCTCATATAATGGCTGCTATTTTACACATGTTCATCATCAGGCCAACTTTCGAAATACTCCCTCCTCCAGCTTGTAGGAGGAACAAAGTGCGTGCATGCGCTTGCACTTCACGTCTCCAGAGACATATCAATAACCAGTTTGCCACCACTTCCTTTGTGGTACTCTGCGACGAGGTCATTTAATTTCGAAAGAGGAAACGTCTTCACGACTGCTCTGACGTCGTGTTCTGCATATTGGAGGCATCAGCTCAAGATTTCTGGCATGACGAGAACCATTGCCCGATCGCACAACTTCGACTCAAGCAAGATAACAGTAAACCACTCACCAGCTGCGAATTTCAACATTTCCCTCAGACATCTATTGCTACCAACCAGGCTCCCAATTATTGAGATATCGCGGAATACGACATCGCGTGCAGAAAAGTGAAAACCAGCCTCCGGAAACGAAACCACAACACATCTTCCGTGATTTTTCAAAAGTCGAACGCCGTAATCGAATGCCTTTTGACTTTCTGGCAGTATGATGACAGCGTCGAGTCCCTTGTCGCCAGCTTCCCTCTTCCCATCTTCTTCCCCGACTGCCTGAACGATCTGCTCCGCTGGTTCCGTCCGGACATCTACGATCTTGGCGTCAGTATTCAGGTCGCGAGCCAGCTTCAAAGCTCCATCTGCTGAGTCGAGACCCATAACATTATAGCCCATCTTCGCTGCAAATTGAAGTCCAAGATGCCCGAGCCCTCCTCCGCATCCGACAATGCCAACTCGCTGTCCGGGCTGAAGCTGGCACCGCTTCAGAGCAGAGTAGATGGTGACACCGGCACACATGAGCGGTGCAGTCTCCACAGCAGTCATAGCTGATGGAATTGGAGCAACCTGCCGAGCGTCTACTACAGCATATTCTGCAAATCCACCCAGTCGACTCAATCCATTGTTCCCTGAATTCGGACAGAATACTGAATATCCAGCTGGATCTGAGTCTTGGCTTTTCTCGTCCACACATTCGAAGCAAGATCCGCATGGATGAAAAGCACGCCCAGGAACTCCAATCCTGTCGCCGACTTTGAAATCTGAGATTGAGGTGTTAGATGATGGTATCGAGACGATTGTACCGGCGAATTCGTGAGAACCGATGTGAGGGAATGATGGAGGGTTTGGCGGCATTTGTCCGTCAGCTAAGACGGCATCTGTATGGCAGTAGGATGCTGCATCTACTTTGATCAAGAGATCATGAGGTGATGAGGGCTTGGGAAGTGGAACTGTTCGAAGGACATAAGGTGTTTTGAATGCTTCTAGGAATTGGGCTTTCATGGCCTGAGGGAGGCTTGCGGTTCTGGAAGCCATTGTGAATGCAGCATTGGTTAGAACCTCGAACTGCTACACAACGATGAATTTGCTTCAAGATAACGAACTCTCTCGAAACTATTCCGATAAGAAATCTCTTGTCCTCAGCCCGGGTAGGGAAGATGCAGTCTCGCTGTCATGGACGAAGAAAAGGCCCCACAGCGGGGTTGGTACCCCAACTCGGATCTCCAGCGTACCCCGCAAGCCCCCAACAACCCCAGAAGCGGGAGCGACTGCAGGAACAATTCCAGAATATGCTTTCGAAAAGTCAAAATTTTCTATGGGATTGAAGCTCGGTCAGTTTCAATCTACAACAGATCGAACACCATGTCTCAATCCCAAGATGAACAAGTCCTCGCTCTCCCACCACCATCACCAAACCAAACCTACGTTACCGTCTCCGCCCTCGACGCAGGCCATCTGACCCTTCCCGAATACCTCTTCATAACCGACACCTCTCCCACAATTCGCACCACCGTCCCCTCCCTCTCATTCCTCATTCAGCACCCCTCCGCATCAGAAAGTCGCCCGGGCAATACCACAAATCTCGTCTTCGACCTCGGTCTCAAACGAGATTTCTCCGGCTATCGCACAGCACAACAACACCACGCCGCCCAGCGCCAACCCACGATCACTAGTCCAGACGCGGCCGATTCATTGCGGAAAGGCGGTTTAGACCCTGCTACAGATATCGATATCGTGCTGCTGAGCCACGTTCACTGGGATCATGTAGGAACGCCTTCTGATTTCCCAAAGTCGAAGTTCCTCGTTGGGAGCGGGACGTTACATCTCCTCGCGAACGGAGGAGGACCGCTGTATCCTGCTGAGCTGTTCAATGCGGATGAGTTGCCGCGAGATAGGTCGTGGGAGTTCCCTCCAGTGACGGAGCCGGATTCATCGACTGCTGTGGAGAAACAGAAGCAGACGGAACATGTGTGGAAGCCACTTGCGCAGTTTCCTGCTACGTTGGATTTGTTTGGTGATGGGAGTGTTTATGTCGTTGATAGTCCTGGACATCTTTACGGACACGTAAACTTACTCGCTAGGATATCGCCATCGAAGTGGGTGTATCTTGGTGGTGACTGCTGTCATGATGTGAGGATTTTGACGGGGGAGCAGGGGATGGCGTTGTATGATGATGGGCATGGTGGAAAGAGGAGTGTACATGTTGACACGAAGGTTGCGGAAGGGACGATTGGGAGGATTGGCAAGTTAATTGGGAGAGGGGATATGAGGTTGCCGGAGGGGGTGGAGGTTGAGGTTATCGTTGCGCATGACAAGGGTTGGAGGGAGAGGAATAGGCATAGATTCCTTCCGGGGACGCTCTAGCGGGGAACTTAGGAGTATATGGGGTTCAAATCAATCTAAGATACTTGGAACGAAGCTTCTATATTCGAAACGTATGTCGTCAATGGTTTATAAGTGTTATGTTGACTTGATCAAGCGAATCACTAAACTCAATCATATATACCAGTCAAAACCAGCACAACTGTATCATAGCAGGCTTAGGATTCATTTTACAGTTGCTAAAGTGAATATTTGATGCCAAACTATTTCCACAGAAGCCATAGAGCCTCGCTGCTCGAGCGACCTTGCCCGTCTTGATTGACAAGCTCCCCTTATTCCCAGTGGTTTCCGAGGGGGGGGCACGACCCCGCCATCTCCAACTCTGATGCGGGGTACCGGCAACACCTTTCCGATCGTCATCTTCATTCGAGAATGAACCCCACAAACATACTACCACTCCAATATTGGCACTTTCATTCTCACATGTCGAATTTCTCAATACATATGTGAAATAATCTGAATTGGCAATTCTTTCTTTCTGATTGTAGCACATCAGCATAATAATCAACAAACTATGTCTTCACCAGCGAAAACAGTGGCCTTCATAGGTAAGCAGCAAGCAATTATCGAATCCTTGCTAGATGATCTTGTTGCTCTGCTCAATATTGGATGGTTGAATAATGCTGATGTTCTCCAGGCCTGGGAGTAATGGGCTACCCTATGGCCGTCAACCTCCGCAACGGGCTCAGTCCCGAGTATACGCTCCTGATTTGTGATGTCAACAAAGAAGCTCTTTCTCGATTCCAAATACAGACAGAAGGCAAAGGCCCAGTCAAGATCATCGAGACCGGAAAGGAAGCAGTAACACAATCTGTAAGTCTGCCCGAGGAGTCCTCCTCTGTGGGAAAAATCTGACTAGATTTAGGACCTCGTCATAACCATGCTTCCCAACTCGCCCGCTGTAAAAGCCGTGTATCTCGATCCTCAGACAGGTATTGTGGCAGGCGCAGAAGCTGCGGCTAAGACTTCACCATCTCAGAAGCTGATCATGGAATGCGGAACCATCGAAACAGCGACGATCCTCGAAGTCGCCAAGGCTGTCGACACAGCACGTTCATCACTTCCGCAGAGTGCCGCACTCTCGTTTGTAGATGCGCCAGTCTCAGGCGGACCGATGGGCGCAGAAGCTGGGACATTGACGTTTATGGTGGGAGCGAATGATTCCAGCTCGTTCGAGAAGGCGAAGGAAGTGCTCGCGCATATGGGTAAGAAGGAGAGCGTGTTTCACTGTGGCGAAGTTGGAGCTGGCACAGCATTCAAAGTGATCAACAATTACCTCTCGGCCATAACATCGCTCGCCGCTTCTGAAGCTCTTAATATCGGCACAAAGATGGGATTGGATGTCAAGCTCCTCACAGACGTGATCAACGTCTCCGGCGGGCAATGCTGGGTCACGAGCCATAGTAACCCTGTGCCTGGCGTGCAGGCCAACGTGCCGAGCTCGCGAGGATATGAGGGTGGGTTCAGGTTGGAATTGTGTGCGAAGGTTTTGAAGATGGGGAGTGAGCTTGCGGAGATGGTGGGTGCCAGGACGGTTTTAGATAAGCCGACGCTTGAGGCCTTTAAGGAGGCGAGTGGTGATGAGAGGTATACGGGGAAGGATGCTAGGGTTGTTTATAAGTGGTTGAATGAAAGTGAGAGGAGGTAGACACCCGGGTGGGAGAGTCGCGTACCTTTAAGAGAATATATCGTTGATACAGAGGGTCTTGCATTTGTTTCCAAAGCTTCGCTCGAATGTTGGCATGTTTCGACGAAAGTCTGTGACTTCTGTCCAGCTTCCGATGAGGTTGTTGGTGCAGATACTTCCCACGCAGCTGAGGAAGTATCGATGATCGTTGGTATCCTGTGCCCCGACTAATCCCAGGCATGTAACCCAGAGCATTTCCGCTGGGAAATCTCCTAATGATCGGAATACTGCGCTTTGTAGAGCCAATCGTAATCGACCTGATAACGACTTTCGTATTTCTCCACCGACAGGGGTTTGTCGTAAATTTGTGTAGATAAACAGTAAAGATGCATGACGGAGGACAACCCAAATATCGATGTTCCGCTTATGATCTGCACCTTCATAGAGTGTCGTGAGAATGCTGTGCTCCACACTATATACCCTGTCCGGATAACAAGCTTCAACAGGCAGTTCGTCGTTCTCGTTCTCCAAGAGATTCAGGAACGTCGACAATTCATGCAGAGATCGGAGAGTCAGCAGCATCTCTGCATGTTCCTGCGACACAGCTTTGCTGAGTAGGATCTCTCCGAAGGGTAGCGAGTAGAGTTTTGCATGTGCCGTGTCTGTTATTTGCGGAAGTGGAGGCAGATTGGGGAACTCAACGAGTGGAAATCGGGGACACGTTTGAGTTCTGGTTGCGCCGCATACATCGGCCCTTGCATGAAGATCAGTTGAAAAATAAGATGCATGACGATGGAGAGCTTACCAGAGCACTACTCTCTGGAGGATTCCCCGCATACCGAGACAGCTCAGTCCTCCTCTCAACTCCACCATTCGCTTCAAGCCGTTAAGATGCACGACTGCAGTCTCAGGATCGCCATTCAAATTCTATGATTATCAGCTCTGTGACTCTCATGGCAATTTGTTCGCTTTTTTAAGGCAAGGAAACATAGGAGTGAGCCAAACCTCAATGTTTGCCATGGAAGCGACAGTTGCGATGGTTGAATCGGAAGCCTGTTTCGACGGATCCGCTATGTCATCGTTCACTGCGGATATGGATTTTTGGAGATAGTAAAGACTTTCCGATGGATCATTCCCGGACCTGTCTCTGAAACGGGCTGCTGAGTACGAGAGGGCGATGTAGAGACGTGCAGCATTATCGATGTAGTAGGATAGATATTTCTCGCTTGAATCGGCGTGGACTGAGGTGCGAATCGTAGAGGATATATCTATGGATAGTCAGATACGAACCTTAGAGGGATAGAGGAATAGTGGGATATGAAAAATGTGTCAGGGAGTTTTAAGAAGAAGAAGTAAATGTATCAGACATACTTGCGTGGAGAAGCATTACCACTCTGGGCGAAGCAGATATTGGTAGGAAGTTGTAGGCATTCAGACCAGAATCCAAAAATGATAAAGGTACAATGTTTGAACTGCTTTGAGACCCATAGACAATCTCAGGTCTCTCTATCTCCTCAATCTTGCTGGAATCCTCCGTACCTGGTGTGCTGGCTGTCCTGGTAAAATTTTTGAGCGATAGCGAAGCTTCAAATGTTAGATGCTCTGTTTGGGGATGCACCTCCTTGATATTCCCCGACTTTGAGAATATCCCTGTATCGTAGAATGGCACTTTATACCGTCCTAGAGATGTCTTGTTTCGCTTCTCGGCCTTTCTCTCCTGTCGATACTTCTTCATCACGTGGGACCGGATGGTTTTGCTGTTCGAAGTGTTGCCATGTTGAGGGCTGCCAGAGAAGTTGATGAAGGTCAGTTCTGAGCTCATAGCTCCTCGGAACAAGATAGGTACAGCGATTAGACAGAGAGCATGCCCTCGAATGGACGGTTGAAGCGTCGGGGACTGACAAATTGACGAATCGTGTTGACGTGAAGCTTCAAAGAAGTGGGGTAGATATCTGTCAATCTGATCTTGCTTCCGTGCGCTTCCCGATGCAGGCTCTTGTATCTGGGTGGACGCTCTGCTTGCTATTCGATGCGTCTCCGAGGATATATACTTTGAACGTCAAGGAAGAATAAGTTGTCTCGAAGGAAGACGAGACCTTGGCTCTCGAGAAGGAGATTTGACAACACGTGACATTCTCCGTCCTCAATTAGCATAGAATAGGCAAGTAATCCGCTGTAATTGTCGGCTGAGTACGAAACAGCTACTCTCCGTACAAAGTAATTATAAAGACTATCTGGTCGTAGAAATCCTGCTGGAAGCGTATGTGAAATTTGCGTTTGTGGTATGATTGGCGACCGCATAGCAGGGTCATCATCTATCGATCGCTTACCATCGATTCGAGAGGAACAAAGGGAACGACCGCTCCTCGTGCATGAAGCCGCCTTTCCCAAGCAATGATATGCTCTGCTTGCGAGGTGCTGACCATCGATCGGCTGTACTCGAAAGGACGTCAACCTGTGAACACAAGGGATAGAACGAAATGGAATCGAAGCGGCTACCTGGAGTTCCACCCAACATATCGATCTCTCCAAAATTCCGCCAGAGATGGGTGTGCGAACTGCCAACAATTTCACTCAAAATTCGTCGACTTGAGCAGCAGTGAAGAGGTGCTTGCAAAAAGAATAGCTGCTCTGGCGGGGTCCGAATGTTCCCCAGTTCCTGTGATAGCATGGGTAGACTTCTGGACGAAGACTTTGGATGAGGGCAGAAGTCGTATATCCAATTTGAACCTCCAAGTAGGGACCGAGATCCCGGGTCCTGGCATCAATCCCTGGTCTTTGACATTCAAAATCACCGGGCCTCGAGGTTCATATCCCGACCAAAACTGACAAGGCATGGGAACTGAAACTAATCGTGAAGCAGTCCTTCCCAAAGACGATGTCAATCCGTCGTACGAGTTCAAATATGTCGAGATTCAAAAAAACCTATGGCACGAGGAGAACTTTGAAATCGCACGTGCTTGGATGGATGAGTGTATTGCAACTCACGATGAAGGGAAGTGTCCTGCTTCCAATGCAAACGAGTTACCGGCAAGACTCATCGATGTCAGTCCATCAAATCGACAGAACGATGCACGACTAGTGCTATCTTCAAAAGGCGAAAAGGGTCACTACCTTGCGCTGTCACATTGCTGGGGCCCAAATGTCAGCGGGGAAAGATTGACGACCACAGGAGCCACTCTAAATTCGAGGCTTCGGTCAATTCCATTGTCACAAATGCCAGCGAATTTCCGTGATGCTGCGATCATTACCAGGAAACTTGGATTTCGATATCTTTGGATAGACTCCTTGTGTATCATTCAAGATTCTCGTGAAGATTGGGAAATCGAAAGTGGAAACATGGGAAACATTTACACAAGTGCGGTTTTGACCTTGGCAGCTGCCACAGCAAAGAATAGCGATGGCGGTATGTTAGGATTTGATAGCGAAGGAGAAGAATGGAGGGCAATCCTCATCAAATCGACGGAAGATGCTCAAAGGCTGAAGGACACCACTAAGAAACAGGAGACAGGCTTTGGAAATAAGTCTTGCAACAATGTCGCAGACGGGAAATGCCACTTCAAGTTGAATGACTATGGGAAAAGTTTGGTCACATTAGAGCCTGTAGTCAGATTTCCAGAAGTGGAGGAGGGTTGGACACAGTGTGTGACAGAAGGACCTCTAGCCGATCGAGGCTGGTGCCTCCAAGAACGGCTTCTGTCGCATCGAGTTCTGTACTACGGACAGCGTCAGATATACTGGCAGTGCGCTTCTAGCAGGTTAGCTGCAGATGGAGGACTGGTTCCAGAAGGTCGTTCTGATTCCGCTCAGGGCGTGAGCAACGGACCTTCAGAATGGCCGGATCTTCTTGGTTTGAAGCTGCTCCAATGCTCGTCGAAAGGTCAGAAGATCGACTGGACGCAATCACGGTACTTGCAAGATGTGAGACAATCAGTCTATAGGATCTGGCGCAATGTTATTCATCTATCTACCAATCGACAACTGACCAAACAGACGGACAGGCTTCCTGCCTTGGCTGGTATGGCAAGCATCATCCACGACCTTACCGGCGATACATTTCTTGCAGGATTCTGGCAGAAGGATCTCTTGATCAGTCTACTTTGGACCTCTTCACCATTGATTTTCAAGGAGGTAGATTACAGGGTGATTCAACCTCGTCTGAGGAAGCCAAATTGGGAGAACAAAGCCCCGCTTCTTAAAGGACCATCGTGGAGTTGGGCATCTGTTGATTCGGCCCAACGACTAAAGTTTCTTGGGGATCACAAGGAGAAATACTCCACTCGTGTTTGGTCGGATTACGAAGCAAATATTTTAAGTGCTGAAACTTTTCTTGCGGGGAAACTTCAATTCGGAGAAGTCCAGTCAGGAACTTTACGCCTGCGCGGTTTTACGTATTCCAGGTATGATACTCGAACGGTATCTTGGATCTTTCCTGGAGCCATCGGCTGGATGATATTGAAAGTCTGTCCACAGAGTCCATGGAATCGAGACAGAGACAAGGTTCATTATGATCAAGTCTACTGGGACTACGTCCCCAGGCAAGGACTAACTTGTATTACCAGACTTCTCTTGCACATCTTCTTCTGGCTCTGGAATGCTGTTGTCATGAGATTCCTTGGGGGCAGCGCATTACATGCTGGCAACTCGAAGTGCGAAGCCCGACACTGCCCTGCTTGTAAACAATATTTGTGTCTTCACATCTTATCGATTGCCAGCAAGGAGCCATCGCCTCCTCACGGACACGAGATCACTATGTGGGCTGTGATATTAGAACCAGTACCAGGAGAGAGCCAAGTGTATAGAAGGACTGGAGTGTCGAACAGGAGGGTCTTTGTTCCTGAGCTCGAGTACCGCCAAGGTTGCGAGGGGAGTCCTCATAGGCCACTACCTGACGCATTCGCGTTCTGTGACCTGCGGACTATTGAGATCATTTGATAGACCTGTAACAAAGAACGTCGATCTATAGCGCCTGTGGAGTGTGGTACCTACAGGTATATTTTGCTTGGAACTGTTGAGTGCAACTCGAAACCTTCGGAGATCTAATCAAAGAAACGAAGAAGCCTCTCGGAGTCTCGGCAACAAGAGGGCTGCAGACAACACTCTACATAGAGACTAATGCGAGCCTGCATCACCATGTCATACCCTGTACAGCAATATGTTAGCAGTGTTCTACGTGATATATGTCCAGATCGCATGCTCAGAGCATGTTTAGGTGTAATTGTCCGGGTGTGATACGGGGACCGCGTGCGAAAGTAGCGTGCCGAACTATGTCGACAAAAAACATGTGGGGTAGCATTGGATGCTACGCACCAACTTTGTGAGCAGTGATGCAAAAAGAATCTACCGCTTGTTTCTTTCTGAATTGAGATACGGAACAGCGGGGACCGACACATGCATGTCTTCAGATGCTGGCGATCAACTCCACTGCCGAGGCTGCGCTGGGGGTGTATTAGCGTCTGACATTACTCGCTTGACGGGTCCATCTCTGATTTTGATATCTACTCGTAGATTCGTATCACATCCTTCGGGTCTATTCTGATATGTGCTTCAAGTATACTGGATTTCTTGTGTAATCAGATGTTCGAAATGTATCTCAAGTCTAAGCAGCTTGCAAAGACCTCA
Source organism: Cadophora luteo-olivacea (assembly GCA_026120085.1). Lineage (NCBI taxonomy): Eukaryota > Fungi > Ascomycota > Leotiomycetes > Helotiales > Ploettnerulaceae > Cadophora > Cadophora luteo-olivacea. Next base: position 1,721,721 of record JALRMC010000003.1, on the reverse strand, counting down.
AGAAATGTGCTAGCTGTGCCCTAGTAGCACAAACGAATTGATCAACAGATCGGCGCCATCATGCCCTCAAAGGGGAATATCTGCATTTTAGTTTTCCGGAATAACAAGTACCTTCTTGGTGCCACCTCGGCATATTCAAGCGACATCCAGGATTCAAGGTGGTGTATAATACCTAGGTTCCCGGACGCCAGCGGACAAGTCTGCGTGCTGCATTCAGAAAAATTCACCTGCACTTCATCGCAATTTGTATAAGTTGTCTACTGGAAGAAATCATGCGCTTGTCATATTTCCTCTTGCCAACTGTGGCCATCGCTGCTGCTATACCCGGCCTCTCTTTAAATTGCGCCCCGAATGGAGCAATAATGTCAACACCAAAATATGGCACGGAGGGTGCCATCTTCACTGTCTGCGCCCAAACCTCCATCGGTGGCTCTGAATCCGCAATCTACGATGTCCTCCTCGAATTCCCACGTTATCACGAGTGGAACACTTTCGTCTATGATGTAGACGTTCCAGCAAACGTCACTTCCGCCAAAGACGTCTATATTGGGATGCCAATGACGCTTCACACGTACGGCTTGGTACCGGTGTTCAACAGCACTTCGCAAGAGAGCATTTCGTATTTGGAGCCAGATTATGAGACGCCTTTTGTGGGCTGGCTTACAGATGTTGGACTAGAATTAGCGGGGTTGCAGGCTGAGCATATCAGTCTTTTGAGGGATCTTGGTGGAGGGATGACTGAGTATGTGAGCTGGGAGACTTATTATGGAGCGGGCGCGGTGGTGCTGGCTGCGCTGAAAGACAAACTCCAGACGCAATTCGAGAACCAGGGGAGAGACCTTAAGACTAGGGTCGAGGGACCAGGGTTATAGCTATGGAAAGGTGCATAAGTCGACATTGGGAAGGATGTGGTAGAAGCAATTAAGGCGGTGCCATGAAATGGCACATTACTGAGATGATATATGGGTGGATAAGATAAAATTCGAATGAAAAATCGAGGTTTCACCGAGATGAGGTGCTTTTAAGGCTTTTGCTATCAACTTTCGTAGACTCTGAAGTCCTATCCAGGGGCTCGCTAAGCTTTCAAGTATTTGGTGCTGAGATCACAAGATTTGCTCGTCTTGCTCAGATTGTCTTCCAAACTACGGCTATAGAATAGTCTTAACAAAGCACTTATCTTCGTGTCTAGCTTCGTGGGGGCAATTGGTTGTATGATGTTGTCCAGATGAAGGACCTTGACTACCCATCCCTTCAAATTTGCTTCCCAGTCTGCCTGCGAAGATAAAACGACCTTCATTAGGGCTGATTCTCTAGATCATCTCCAAAGTAACATGTCGGAGCAGCCAACAAGCTTCCCGTCTAGAGGCAATTCTTCAATCCTGCAGTGCTCTGGTCTATTATCTGCATCAATATGTCGTTGCGCGCGGCTTGCTATCTTGCAGCGAAGACTGCAATCAAGTCCAAGATGGGTTTTCTGTTCCCAGAAAATTCTTCCTTTAAGGCTTCTGGTGGCTGAGGCAAATGGTCATTCAGCATTTAACACTGCCTGTAGTTCTACTTAACTGGCATCAGCAAGAGGATCGGCCAAAGACGCGGGTAGTTCCAAGGTGACTATGTGCGATGGTGACCTCGAGAGGCAGTGGCCGAACCGAGACCAGATTCCATATCGAGTGTCGCCCTAAGATGGGTAGGACTGGCAAATCAGTCCACTCAGGCAACGAGACTGCGGATCGCAATATAAGGAGGTCAATCCTCTGTTCATGGTCGGGTACGACTCGTGAGGGCCTGCAGAGTTGCTGTCGGTGTCGACAAAACCATTGACCGCGGTATTAACATCCCATGACCAGAATCATGCGATCTTCACGGTGATGCTGTGCGCGTTAGCTCTCGTCACTATTTGACCCCGGCATGTTGCCCGCACCTTGCGAGGTTCCTCTCATCCCTGCCTCTGGATCTGGTATTACTCCGTCCCTCGCAACAGACCACTGAACCTTCTTCACAATAATACCTTGCTGGCTTTCACTCGTTTCCAGACTCTCTCTTCTGCTATCGCAGCTTCTGCCTGTCGCCGTAGTCTGGTTCTCGCCCTCTCCACTTGGTCTGAACAAACTGAAGTCTCCCGCCGACGGCATACCCAGTCCTAATCGACTTCTTCTCTTGCTGGTACTACTCAAAGAGTTCAACGGGTAGCTGTTCGGACGTGAGGGTCCGATATCCTTGGCGAAGGGCTTGAGGAACGCTCCAAGAAGCGAGAATGTACATGCCATGATACTGAAGTCGAGTTCTGCTTGAGCCCATACAGAGCTGTATACACCGTTGAGTGTTGGGTCGGCGGAACGCAGTACGTACAGTACTGAGGCGAGGCGAACAGCAGAAAATGCTATGGTGCTGCAAGAAAATGGCGTAAGCGACAAGATTGCAGGAACGTGTCATTGGAACGGGAATTCAATGAAAAGACCTACGGCAGACGGATGGCAAACGCAAGAACAACAATACACTTCAGAAGTCTTGACATTCTGATTCCATATATCAAGGATATGCAGCTACAAAATAGGGCGACTTCGGTGAAGATATCGACTGCGCATATAGTTTTTGCTCGGGCAGACTGAAAAGGGTCAGGTACAGTTGACGAAAAGAACTTTTATCTCTGATGAGAGCTTAACTCACAATGTTGTAGCACTTTGATGGTAGATCAATCAATGCGTGGCCTGGCTTACACCCGATGGTTACAAGCAGTATAGCCATGACTGCCCAAATTATCGACAAGCCCAGCACTGCCCAAAGCAGTTTCGCATGTCTTGCATTCGGCGTGAGCCTTTTACAAAGAAATATGACGGCTGCTTTTGAGAATAACAGCCCGATGATGTAGAGTATAGTACTCTTGAAGACAGTCTACTCCCCAAGGTCAATGTCGTTCGTAGCGGGGTCGGAAGGGTAATAAGCACAGAAAATGGCGCATACCTGTCCAATATGATCAAAATTATGCTGGTCCAGAAGAGAAGCAGATTTTCCGTACCCGTTTCTAACGCCTGTATAGACAAAGGCAGATCTTGTGATGGACAGAATCTAATTCATTGCATGTCAGCAACATGATATCAAGAAGCTCCTTGTATAGACTGCTGGGTTGAAGAAGCTGTACCGTTGCAACAGCAACACACCAATCGTCCCACTTCCACGGTCCATTGATTGTGAGTCTGATGTAGAGGCGAACGAGAGAACAGATTATAATTGATGCCAGGAGAAAGGTTGTCACGACGATCACCAAACCAGCCTTATCAGTGCTCGTTATGACATATGAAGGGGGGCTGATGGCAAGATCCGCCATGGCGAACGCGACGTCGCTGATGGAAATGAAGTAGAAGCGGAGATATCATCAAAATTAGATGTATAGACCGAGTACTTCATGCTCTGGTCTTCCAGCTTCTTGACATAGACAACAATTGGCAGAGAGTCCCTTTGCGATGCAGCTGCAGTTTCCCAGGATGCACTGAAGATGAAGAAAGCCATCCCCTCTATTGCCGCATTCGCTGCGAGCTTCGAGGCTAGACTATCACCGCATGCAGCCAATGAAATTATGCTGCTCCTCGTATGAAGTATCGACGTCAGCTACGCCATTCCCAAGAAGCTAATAGCCTCATTTGCTTTTCCTACTTTCAAAAGCTTCGCGGCTGGGCATGATTGTCTAGATTCCCGCAGGTGTGTCTAGCGTCAACATCAGTGCGTCGGATCAGGGACTTGGTTCCCCCCGATGCTGAGGAATGCTGGATGATCCCCGCGAATCTATCCGAGCGAATAGCGTTCATTCTCTTACTGGGCTATGTTGTCGTCAAAGATGCTTGTGTGAACTGCAGATCTAGATCTGACTGAAGGCCCAGATCACAATGTCTCCAACAATCCTGACTATTTGGAATACTGAAACTTATCTTGACCATGTTCATGTTAATCAACCAGCAAAGAAGCCAACCACGTATTGCCGACGCCAAGGCTCAGCTCGGCAAGCATGCCAAAGTCTGGAGCTCTAAGATGGACTACTGTTTAGCCAAATCCACCAACTCTAGAGCCGAACTCTAAATGACTGCCCGCCGTTCTTGGACGCAAGCGAGCCAGAAAGTCTTGCACGTCAATCAGCAAAGCACAGCCAACCGCGAGGCTACTTCCGTTCCGTGGTCGTAGTGATATATCCCAAGCCATCGCGTGTCAATGCAGAGCGGAGTAGTCAACAGCCCAGCGGACTCATCAAAATATTCAATAATCTTCCAATCCAGTAGGATGCACGTCCTGTCGCCATTTTCGGAGACAAATTTTCACTAGAGACCTACGACACTTGAGCAAAAATCTCGGAACAAAGCACGGAAATTGACAAGACCACATCGAGAATCTTTCCAAGAAAGACCGAAAATTTTGGAATCCCTCGCCTTTGCATAAGACGAGAAGTATCGCGCATGGCATGAAGATCATCACTTTGAAAAGGGCGCCCGAAGTTTGATATTTGATGCCTTTCTCCAAATAGATCGCATGGCTGGCGACCTGGACCTTTATTTTCAACATTCTTCGCTGTACACGTATGCCCTGTCCTATTCGACTCGACGCTCGCAGGACCGCCTTTCCAGCGCGGGAAGAAGCATCGTATACAGATCGATAAAATGAGCCCATTGATTAACCCATTTGTTCCAGCGGACCATTCGCCAAACATGACTCTCAAGCAAGAGACGTTTGACAATGATGTTGACGTGCAAGGTTTCCCGCATGAAGATCACTATCATGGACACCTTGGATCCACAAGATATGACAGAACCGATATGGAGAGGATGGGAAAAGTGCAGCAATTAAGGGTGGGTTACACTTATCCACAGTCCAACCAATCGACTAGGTTATTGACATTGATCAAGAGAAATTTTCGTCCGCTGTCCGCTTTGAGCTTTGTGGTGATCCTACAAGGCACATGGGAGGTTCTCCTGACGTAAGTCTCCATCGCAAGCTATTATTGGCATTTCAAGCTCACATGACTGTCAGCGCAACGACTCAAGGTCTCGTTGATGGCGGAATTGCTGGTCTGATTTGGTCTTACGTGTGGACCTTCTTCGGGATGGGACTCGTAAACATTTCTCTTGCTGAGATGGCTTCAATGGCGCCCACTTCGGGAGGCCAGTACCACTGGGTGTCGGAGTTTGCACCTCCGCGCTATCAACAATTTCTAAGTCACTCTATGGGTTGGATGTCTACCCTTTCATGGCAAGCTGGCACGGCTTCTGGTCCTTTCCTTGTCGGAACTCTGATTCAGTCCCTAATATCCGTCAACTATCCGGACTACGAAGCGACGAATTGGCAAGGGACATTGTTTGTGTTTGCTGTCACCTCGATCGTCTGGATAATGAATGTTTGGGGTTCGCGAGCTATGCCACTGATCCAGAACTTGATGTTGATTGTGCATATCGGTGGCTTTCTGGCGATTCTTATCATCTTCTGGGTTTTGTCTCCGCACAATACAGCTGAGGTGGTATTCACCAGATTCACCAACGATGGGGGGTGGAGTACGATAGGGTTGAGTTTGATGGTGGGGCAAATCTCCGCGCTGTATGGGCTGATCTGTAAGTCTGGCTTCGAGATTTGTAGAATATGCTCTGATATCAAACAGGTTCTGACGCAGCCGCACATATGTCCGAAGAGATCAGAGATGCAGGAGCGACCGTACCTCGAGCCATGCTCACTTCATATCTTCTGAATGCGGGTTTAGGTTTCGTCTTCTTGATCTCATTCATGTTCTGTATGACCAACATCACCGACGCCTTGAATGACCCCACCGGCTACCCTTTTATCTGGGTCTTCCGCCAAACCGTCTCGACATCCGGCTTGAATGGTCTCTCATCAATTGTCATAGCCCTCATTTTTGCTGGAACGCTTTCATATAATCTTTCTACGTCTCGACAGACATGGGCTTTTGCTCGAGATGGTGGATTGCCTTTCTCTCGCTGGATCGCACGAGTGAGCCCAAGATTGAGAATTCCAGCCAACGCAGTCTCCGTGACCTGCATTATCACCGTTCTCCTATCACTCATCAACATCGGCTCTGATGTAGCTTTCAATGCTATCATCTCGCTTAACTTGACGTCCCTGATGATCACTTATGTCGTCTCGATCGGGTGTGTGCTCTATCGACGATGGACCCAACCCGAACTTCTTCCTAGGGCGAGGTGGAGTTTAGGAAAATGGGGTGTACCCATCAACTTTGGAGCATTGTTGTATTCATGTTTCATGTTTCTCTGGTGCTTCTGGCCGAACTCGACTCCAGTTGACTTGGCGACCTTCAATTGGAGTGTCGTTATGTTTGTCGGTGTTGCGGTCATCAGTTTGCTGGATTTTGTCTTCAGGGCACGAAAAGCTTTCAAAGGCCCTGTGACTATTGTTCAAGGATGGAGAATGGATTGAGATTCTGAATGGAAGAGACTAGCCGGTTTTGATGAAAGATCGGGCAGGACAAGAACAGAGCGAAATTAAGATACCGAGTTGTGAGACGTCAGATACGCCCTCGATAAATGACATACTTACAGTGCAATTCTGTCAGGTTTTGGATCCAGTGTTCAAGTAGTATCAGTAGTATCAATTCTCAACCGCTCAACCATTTGTTAGCAAAACAAGCCAACCCCATTCCTAAGCGAGGTTCTTCTTAGCGAAGCTCTCAACATCCGTAACCTCGATGCCTCTTTTCCCATTGAAAGTGGTCTCCAGTCCCCAACTGAGACCCTTACCCTCAGCAAACACGACTCTATACTTCTTCGCCACGTTCTCGGGGTCCGCCTTCGATTCCGCCTTCAGGAAGTCAATACTCCACAGCTCTCGCTTGACCTTCTTCCCAGTAACCCTCTCGACGATATCCGCAACTCCTCCATAAGACACTGTATCCCCGGCGATGTAAACGACTTCATTGCGGAACCTCGGCTCAGCGAAGACGATCATAGCTGTCAATCTGCCGATATCTTCTGGGGTGGTCGCTGTGACTCGATTGTCCCATCCTCCAAGGGCTCGTACGACGATTTCTGCATCGTCACCTCCACTTCCAAGATCGACGACTCCGAAAAATTGTTCAAACAGAAAGCTCATGAATATACCAGTGCTGACGATAATCCACTCTGTGATATTTTGCTTCTTCAGCATTTCCCGGACATTGAGCTGTTCATCCCAAACAGGCTGCGCGCTTCCCCGCCCGATGACTTCATAATCAGCACCAAATTGCCATGGAATGTACCGTTTGATCTTTGCATCCAGGACGGCTTGTGCGATTTTTATCTGTGAACCAGGACCTGAAGCATATCCCAAGCAGCATATGATGAGGTCAAATGGTTTGAATAGTTCAGCAAGCGAGTTTATTGATAAGGTGATGTCGCCCGCGAGGAAAGCGATGTTGAGGCTTCTCAGGTATGCCAGCTCTTCGAGTTTCTTCGGTTCTTTACTTGAGATTGTTGCTGGCCGGAGAAGTACTGAGATTTGAGTTCCCGGTGGGGAAATTGTTGATAGGCCAGTAAGGACTGCAGTACCGAGTTCACCTGCACCGAGGACTAGAACATTGCTTGCCATATTGAAGGAGCTGGCCAGGGTGATTATCTGCGCATTTACAACCAGAGGAGGAATACGCTTCTTATATCCACAGATAGCATTCCAATTCGGATTGATAGTGTTCCAATCCCGCGGATTTAGACGTTCAAAACATCCGAGATCCTTGAAGACTCAGAGATCGTAGGTCAAATTACAAATGATGAGTCACGTGAGCGGAGAGGCGAACGGCAGTCCGTTCCACGATGAAAGGGCTGACCTTTGCCTGAAGAACTTGCTGTCTACTTGCCAGTATGTGAATTGCAGATATATAACATGACGTTACCATATCACAGAATGACTTTTCATCTGTATCGTTATTCGCGGTCAAATCTTTCTCCTTTCTCAGAGGGTACTAACGACGCCCATCTCCAGTTACTTTTGTGACGACAGTCTCATGAGTAGTTCATGTATGACCACTTGGAAAATACACAATGAAGTCCTATGGAGCTTTTCCGAAAAATATGAGAAGCAAAAAGAAACGTATCTACTTTCCCTGCCGCCAATCTACTCGCTTCGACAGATCCGACTCTCCACAATTCAATTTCTGAAGCAGTATTATCAGACACTGCTACAGTGCTACCTAAGTTCAAGCAGCTGAATTTCCAAAGCAGTCCCCGGTACTGTGCTCCACAGAACGAACAAAACTTTGCCGCAGAAAAACAAGTTTACTGATCCCTTTCAGTTACAGAATCTTCACAGAGACCTTAGAATTACTCTCTCGATTATCGACCTCACCAAAACCAGCGGCCTTCATGCCCGCTACCCGCCCTGGCGCATGCGCTCGTTCGCCCGCTGTCAGCACCATCAGGCGCTGCATCCTGCGCCAAGCCGTCCTCTACGACGGTACGCTTCTCACTGGTTCCCTCGCTTCTCTCGCTTTCAATCTGGAAACGTCCTTGCGCGGTACAAGTCCCTGTAAGCGGCAAGATTTCGTTACATCTCTTACTGTGCTGTAAGCAATTGAATTTCACAGCAGATGGCAGATGCCTTCAGCGGGGTAAGATTGTATAAATACCTCCACGGGCATTCGTGAAAATCGTTCTCTCTCAAAATCAAAAGAACGTCTTGATTTGATTCCATTAATAATGGCTTCGCTCGAGGAACAATTCCAGAAAGCATGCGATGCGGGGGATATCCCAGGAGTCGTCCTCGTCGCCAGCGACGCGAAAGGTACTTCCCTCCTTCTCACCTCGTACTCTTCAGCAGCTTTGAGGTAAATCTACCTAGAAGATTTGACTAACAACACTCAGGCACTTTCTCCTATCAACGTGCCTTTGGACCCAAGAACCCCAACGATGAAAAAGTCGATCTAAACACGACATTCATCCTCGCCTCGTGCACCAAACTCATGACTTCGATCGCTGCACTGCAATGCGTCGAGCGCGGTCTCATCGGTCTTGACGACGACGTATCAGGCATTCTGGGAGAGTTGAAAGATGTGCAGGTCTTGAAAGAGTGTGAACCCGGAAAGGAAATTGTGTATGAGAAGCCGCAGACGGCTATCACGTTGAGGTAGGTGAACCACGTTCTCGAATAACGGATATCTGGAGGTTTTCAGTTCCACAGAAAGGTAGAAATGGACAGACTGACACAAAGAACAGACATCTCCTAACCCACACCTCTGGCCTCGGCTACGACATGCTTGACCCGAAATACCACGCCTGGCGCGCATCTCGCAACGAAGCCCCCGGCATAATGGAAATCCCAATCCTCTCCCGCATCAGCACTCCACTGCTCTTCTCCCCCGGCACAAGCTGGATATATGGCACCGGTCTCGACTGGGCGGGTACGCTCGTAGCTCGATTGAACAACACGACGTTAGAAGAGTTCATGGAAACCAATATCTGGGCTCCACTTGGCATCAAGAACATGACGTTCCATCAAGAGAGGAAGCCGGATGTGAAGAAGAATTTAGTGAAGATGTCGATCCGAAAGGGGATTCCGCATCATGGATCAAAATTGCCCTTCATGCCTATGAATACAGGTGAGGGTGTGGAGTTCACGGAGGAAGTGCTGTATGATGACCCGACCGAGGACGAGTATGGTGGTGCGGGCGCGATCGGGTCCCCAGTTGAATATCTTAAGATATTGGAGTCGCTGCTGGCTTCTGATGGGAAGTTGCTGAGTAAGTCCTTGGTTGATGAGCTCTTTCGACCACAACTCTCTTCCCCAGATGTCCTCCGAGCACTCGAGGACTTTACTTTCCAACCAGTCTTCAAAGATGGGTTTGCGAATCCACCTGCTGGAACGCCGTTGAATCATGGACTGGGAGGCTTGATTGTGATGAGTGACTTGGAGGATGGAAGGAGGAAGGGCAGTTTGAACTGGAGTGGAATGCCGTGTTTGATGTGGAGTGTTGATAGGGAGGCAGGGTTGAGCATGATCTATGCAAGTAATATTGCGCCATTTGGGGATATCAAGAGTGGTGAGATGCAGAGGCTTTTTGAGAAAGAGATGTATAAGAGATTCGAGGAGAGTAAGGCGGCAATTTGAGATCAGCCATTTCTCGACACCACCCGAAGCTAGAAGTCAACAAACGATTAGCCAGAAGCGTCTCTAGGCGGATAGTGCTCTAGAAACTGTCTGATATAATACTTCATGTGAAGACCAGAGTCCTTTCGTAACATCTCAAATTCCCAAACGAGATTATCTAAGTCCCGTGCCTGCAATCCACTGTCATCTCCCATCAGCGCTCTGATCTCGAATGTCCTTCTTGCTCGCTCCTAAATCCGCCAGACGATAAGCACCACCATATTCCGACAACGAAGATTCACCATCCCGAAACGGATTTTCCGCGTCGCTCGGTCTGCGTGTCTTTCCATTCCGTGAGATCGGGTGCGATTTGGAACTGTCACCTTCAAGGCCAAAGTCTAATGATTCTCGCTGATCGTTGAGGTCTTGCAGCTTCTCGATCTTTCGATGTCGAAGAACGAAGATGAAGAGGACGATTCCTGCGATGAGGAGGATACTGTTTGCATCAGAAAGAACGTTTTAGTTTTAGTTTTTTTGTTGGGCTCAAGATCACTGTTCTCCTTAGCTCCTAAGGTGAGTTTGTCATTCTTGATACATAGATCCAAGAAGAGGAGTACGCGAAAAGGTCAAATAACCGAGCATGCTTGGATACTTATCAAATGCTCATGAAGCTTAAAGGGAAGTTAAAAAGAACTTACACTCCCATCACCACGGCCGGGACCACAGTCTTCAGTAATTCACTGACTGGCTTCTCACACGCCGCCCCGGATGACTTTCCATCATCACAGTCATCTCTCCTGATGAGCGAAAACCCCTTGCTGCTTATCGAAGCCATGCTGGCCAACCGTGACGGAACCATTCGTTGTGTGGAGGATAAAACTTGAAGTGCGGAGGAAAGTTGACGTAAGGTACCAGGCAATGTGTGTATTCTTCCGGCGAAGATCAGGGAACGTGGTCCGATGATATCCGGTCTACACAAGCAAGAATTTGGGACCGTATGATATTAACCCGTCACTATTCGTTTAATTTTTGCGACTCAAAGTAGATAAGTTCAAAGGAGTGGAAAGCGCTTCAAGTGCTGGAGAGAGCGATGAGTGCCGAAAAATGAAAAGAGTGACTGTAGAGTGACCTCCGTAAGGAAGATGAGCAGCGGGGCTCGTCTCGTCATATACTTAGCTGGTGCTGGATCCTGGGGAAAGGAGACCAGCGAATGGCCGACATCCGAGCCGGGAATTCAATCTATAAATATCTTTTTTGTCTGGGGTACCGAGACGAGATGAATTCCTGTTTAGGTAATCTCAGGAATGCAAGGCATGTTAGTGAACTCAAAACAAGTCGGAAGGCGATGTGGTCCAAGCTTTGCGGAATCTTCTCAATGCCGTGCCGACGGTGACAAATTGACTGTTGGCAAAGCTGTGTGTAGACGCGCGACATATTGTGCTCAGAATCAAGCTCGCCAAGCATTTGACCTCTGGTCGTGTAGAGCTTAATGGCTATGCTTGTCTTGAATCTCAAGGCTTCTTCACCCCAGCTTGATGCTTCTTACTCGCCTCCCCAAAACTCACACCACGATCTAAATCCTCCGCAATTTTAAAATCCGCCTCTACCTGATTCGGCATAAGCTCCAATGCCTTCTCAGCAAGTTCTTTTGGTAGACAGACTACGCCGTCTAGATCACCGATCAAGTAGTCGCCGGGGTTTATCGTAGCGTCTTGATCTGGGCTTTGGAGCTGTACGAGGACGTTGATCTAGATTACCTTGAGCTCGAACTCTCGATGTTGTCACAGAGTAGCGCGGAAGGGAATGAAGAAAGATAAAGGAGGAGCAAACTCACAGCACTGACACGCACAACCTCGTAAGGAGAAGCAGTTCCAACATCACGTGCAAATACTTATATTCCCACTCGTTAGCAAGCCATCCCTCACATTCAGACTCCACAAATCCAAGCCGGAGAATTTATTTCAACTCGCAGGATAATTCTGCTCTCTGGGTTCGGCTAGATCTCCAATCCTTCCATCAACAATCGTGCCCACGGCGCCTGATGCCCTTGCTCGATGCGTCATGAGTCCACCGTAGACAGCATTTAGAGCTTTTAGGGAAGATACAAAGATCACTGAGTCTTGCGCGACGGAATCGATCTGGTGTTCGATCAGTATCATGAACATCAACATCAACATCTATTCAAATTGTAGATCTATGATTAAAACCAGAAAAAAGGTACAAAATCAAAAAGTCCACATCCAGATCGATCTCTCTCCACACCAAGCACCCCAGGCTAAAACTTCCCCTCGTTAAGAACAGAACAAAACAAAGCAACAACAAAGCAAAGCTGGAAAGGAACCCAGGTAAAAAAAAAAAAAAAAAAAAAAAAAAGACTTACATGATGCCCACCCTCCAACTTTGGCGCCTCAGTATCGCTATCCAGTACATATCGCACCGTATACTCCTTTCCCACAATCTTCGTGTTTCCCGCCTGTCGCTCTGGTGACCAGGGGGAGATGCCTGAGAGGAAACCGCCGTGAGGTGTTTGAGCTTTAGGAGGGCGTAGGAGACGTCGCAACTTTGAAAGGATTAGTTAAATGAAATTGGGGTTCGGAGAGAGGAGAAAGAGGGATAGATGACCGGGTTGAGAAGGGAGGGAGGGGCTTATGTAGTGAAATTCTGGAGCTGTTGGACAATGGGCTCGGGTGACGTTTTGGCTGGCTGGTTCTTTCTGAATATTGGAGATGGGAAAGGGGGAAATATGTAAGTGAGGTAGACTTGCTTTGATCTACTTGGTAAATGTGTGTATTTTGACTATCGATCAAGATCGTGTGAAATACTGTAAGATATAGGTAGAACGCGGGGACCCGACGAAGGCGAGCGTGGGTGCGTGGGGTTTGGGGAAAGGGGGATGCATTCAGCTCGCCGACAACCAGCTCGGGGAGAGTCTGGGGAACTTGACCACCATGCCGTCGAATACCTTCAACACTTCTGTACGTGGGAAAGGAGAATGAGAGTAAGAGTGGGCTCTGTGGTGCTGGAGGTTTTGTTGGGGGTTTTTGAGGGGGAGGGTGTTTTGATTTTTCTTCTGTGTTGTTTGGGCAAAGGAGGGGATGTAGGAGGGAGGAGGCAGGATGGGGGATTGAATGACACTTGCTCGTGTACCCTGTACCCGGCTATGTTGATGGATCTTGGCCACCTTTAGGACGAGGAAAATGTTTGTGGAATAGAGAAAAGTGTTCGAAGCTGAAAAGCTATTTTCGAAATGAATTGTAAAAATTGAGATGTACAGTACTGTGTATGTGTATTTTCTGTTCTCTCTCGACGAGAAAAAAAAATGTCAAAACGCTCCATGGATATGCCCTATATCCATGCATGCACCTAACCTTTTTATTATACAGCCCGTCTACCCGTCTATATGTTCCTAGCAAGTAACCAGCTTGTATCCCACGGAATCCTGAACCCATCTATGCGAAAGCAATCAAAGCAGCAGCGGCACCGACGAGTCCAATGAATGAGGAAGCCTTCATCTGGCCGGCGGCGTTGGTGGTGGTCAAGGTGGTGGAGGTGGAGCTGGGAGCTGCAGGGATTGTGTTAGTTTGGGTTTCCTGGGTGGGTGTTGGGCTGGTTCCTGAAGTTTCTAGGCTACCAGTTGAGGTGGATTGAGGAGTAAGGATGAGGGATGAGGCAGGGGAGGGAGAGGGCAGGGATTCCGAACCTGAGGCAGTACCAGTGGTAGCAGAGGCACCAGTTCCTGATCCTGAACCAGATCCTGAGCTGGATCCAGTTCCGCTGGCAGCAGCACCTGAGGTGCTGACTTGGACGAGAGTTGTGTCAGCTGCGGAGGCGGTGGCGGTTGCTGAACCAGTAACTGCTCCGCTGGCTGAGCCGGTAGCAGAGCCACTGGCAGATGTAGCAGTAGCAGTCTTGGATGCTGACTTGGATGAGGTGGACTTTGGTGCGTCGCAGCTCAAGTCGAAGAGAGACTTGGAGGAGACAGTGGTACCGACAATACCGAATTGAGGTTGGCTGTCAACAGCGGTGTTGGCATCAACGAGAGTGTACCAGTAGGTGTCGACCTTTCCGAAGAGAGTGTTGCATCCAACAGCCTCGTAGTATGATCGTGCGTTCTCGGTGGATGGGTGGCCAGACTCAGCGTCCTTTCCGGCAACAGGCCATCCAGTCTCGGTGACAATGACTGGCTTTCCCTTGGCAGCAGCGGTGGTGATCTCGAAAGCTGCGTTGAAAAGCGTAGGAGCGTTCTCTATGGAGTTGTCCTCGGTGACTTGGAAGTATGGGAAGGTGTTCATTCCGAGGAAATCGGCCTCATCGATAACGGCAGAGTTGGAGCCGTTTCTCCAGACATCCCAGGTATCAACGTGTCCGACTGCGACCTTGGCCAACACAGTGCCGGAAAGAGCCTTTCTGACTTGTTGGATGTAGCTGACGATCTGTGCTGGTCCAGCTCCGACTCCAGTAGGGTCATTCTTGAGACCAGTTGGCGAGATACGGTAAAGATCCTCAGATCCAACCGAGATGCCGTTGACACGGCTTGTGAACTCCTCTCCGTATTGCTCGATGGCAGATGTAAGGGCAGCAATCTCGTTGTCGATGATTGTTTGACCTGCTGAGGCCCAGAGACCGAGGAAGAGCTTGGTGTCTGTCGCGATCGCAGCTGGGATGGCAGAGATAGGGGAGTTGTCGGTGCCGGATTGGATCATGGTGTAGAGTCTGGCACTGGAGAAAGCACCATCTGTGTTGGCAAGACCCTTTGCAGCGTTGAACTCGGCAGTGAAGGCAGCTTCATTCTTCATCGCTCCCTCTCTGGTAACAGCTCCATAGTTGAATCCTCTAGTGACGGCGGAAGCAACCGAAAGGGATGCCGCAAGGGCGACGAGTGAGGCGTGCATGATTAGAAGATTTAGTAAATAAACAACAAAAAAAGTGTGAAGTAGGGAAGTAGTGAGTGTGGTGTTCTGCTGAGCGAAAGATCAAGACAGAAACAAAGAAGGTGGTTGTTGGAAGAAACGAGAGAAAGAGGTCGTTTGGTTTGTCGTGAACAAATGTTGTTGAAAGACCAAGAAAGCAGTCTGGGGTTGGGAAAGCGCGTTCCTTTAAACTGCCACCTATTTTTGGCTGGACCACCAGAACTCGCGCAAATTTCCGCGGGTCCACAGGGTCTTGGCACTCTTGGGATTGGAATGACTTCATGGGATACGATTCATACGAGGCCCCAGTCTTGGTTCCTGCTTTAGTCACAATTCTGTTCAATTATCTGCCAATCAATTGACCACTTGGCGCTTAAACGAGACAAATATACGGGTATTGTGGATGATCTCGTCCCCTGGGGTGCCTTGGCGAGAAAACATGGTTGTTTTTAAAGTTCACTAATGTCCCAAAAGGGACGAACTGTGAGCATCGCCCCTGAGCACAGACCAGCTTCAGGGGCGAAGTTAATATTTTGTTTTGAGATGTTGAGAAGAACAAACTTGATTCTTACATCTTTAACCCGACTCGCATGAATCAATAATATAAGGAAGACTTCACATTTCTGGAGGGCCTCTTTCTGCGTGTCAATTCTAGATCACTGCGCCTTCTTTCATCCGCATTCCTCAGGCAGAATGTAAGACAATCTCTGACAATGCACATGTGACAGCAGATTGGGTCGAGCAAATACGGTATTGCAAACAGGTTTTTCTCAATTATCGCCAACGTGATGAGATTGGTGGAAGACAAAGTATATTTCTCATTTCAACCGACTTTCTTCGGATAAACACAAAACTAAAGTATATGGTTTACAGAATGATTACTCACAACAGACTGCAGTGGGGTCGTAAATGGTTACCGAAGCCCCGCCTTCATTCTTCCCAATAACTCCTGCAAACACAATACCAAACCCAATATTGTTACCAGAAGCAAAACCAAAATATCCGCAGAATCGACGCTCCACTACTTGTATCTAAGAGACCGTAATCCTCGCCATATCAACCTCGATCTCCTCCGCAACCTCAACCTTGACCTCATTCTTAGCCATAACCTTCTCCTCCCTCCCCATACCCACACCCATCGTCGCACTCGCCGTCGCCGCCGTGGCCTTCTTATACGGAATACCCCTCGCCAACTCCAACGTACTCACACAAAGTCTCAGAAACAACGGCCCCAACTCAACCTTATGCAACGGAATAAGAGTAAACAGCAGACTGGCCGTAATCTTCAAAAGCGTCTTCCGATGAATACTAACCGCATACTTCTCCTCCAGAAACCGCCAGAAAACATCCTGCAGCCGCACGAGGATCCTCTCGTCCGCCTCGTCAAGCAGCGGTTCCGTCGCAGTAGGCAGGGAATCGAGATCCATGAACAGGATGTGATCGTAGCCGACGAGGGATTGTAGGATTTTGGCGAGGTCGTAGTGGATGTCGCCTTGCATGGTGAGCGTGTCTTCGAGCTGGCACCGCACATCGATGAAGGATACGTTCTTGTCGTCTTGGCTGAGGATCGCGTTGCTGAAGACTGGGTCGCCGTGGATGATGGGCACGTGTACGCCTTTGTCCTCGGCTTCGTACGTGTCGAGGAATTCGCTGAGGCGTGAGAAACATTCTGCTGAGTGCGGGCCCAGCGCCGAGTATCGTGCTGTGTTGTTGTAGTAGCGGGATCGCAGCTTCATGCCGTAGTTGGCGTAGATGTTGACGCTGCCCGAGCTGGAGCGGGAAGGGCTGTGTTGGGCGAATTTCTGCGCGAGGGCCGGCGAGATGGGGAGGCGTTCGGAGAGGGTGCTGGAGGTCGTGTGGATGCTGTGGAGGGCCGTCAACAGAGTGAGGAGGCGACCTTCGGTGATGGAGCGGCCGACGAGGAGGTGGCTGAAGGTGAGACCCTGGCGGTATTCCATTTCGATTGTGTAGTTTCCTGTCTCCGGGAGAAAGTCTACTGCGAATCCTGTAGGGAAGACTGGCAAGAGATTTGTGGGCAGATGTGAGTAGAAGTACAATTCGCCGAGGATGGCATCTGATTTGGAGGATTTGATGACCTTGTCGCCTACGATTTGGATGGTGTTGAAGTCACGAGCTGCGACCATTTCCTTGGTTGTTGTATTGGCACGCGGCAGCACTGGTCTTGTTGGTGTTCCTTCTGGTTCCAGGAGGGCATTCGGGTCAGCTTCATCCAGAAGCCAGCCAATTTCTTTCATCGTGTCGAGGTTGGCGTTGACAGCGAGATCATCGATATAAACATCAGCCCAAGGTTTACCGAAATGAATATCTGATGGTCAGCGGGATTCGTTGAATGTGGAGGTAGATATTCACCATGAAATGGAATATCATATCTCGCGAGTTGCTGAAAAGTGACAACCCCAACATCCTTCAGAATCGCACCCACATTCCCATTGTGAGTCCTCATCCTCCTGGCAGTTTGCTAACACCTGTCAGCCGATTTCTTCGATCCTCACCAGGAATCAAATCCAACATACAATGATAATATAATGCCCCGCTTTATGTAACTGCTGCACCAACCTAATATTCTTCCAAATCGGGGGGCACGTCGAGTAATCACCCGACACAGCTGGCACGCCCACGAGCGTCATATCCAGATCAAAGCAGAACCTCCTCTTCTTGACCTGATTCGGCCTCTTCCCATCCTTCATCTGCATCAGCAACTCCTCCAACTGCTCCGGCGTCCCCACACAGCTGAAATCCTTCTTCGACAGCGGCAGTCCCAAGAACGGGAGCTGAGCGTCGTGGATCATCGTCCCGATCATCTGGGAGGTGTAGTACTCGCCTATGTCGGAGCCCTTGGGACGTAGGGCGTGGGAATCGATGTTCTTGGCTGCCCAGGTGTGCATGAGCTGTGCGGTGGCGAAGACGTATGCCCCTGTGTTGGCTTTGTTGCTGATGGCTATCTTCTCGCGGATGTCGGTTATGAGGGGGATGGCGTTGCCGTCTGTGCTTTCTTCGGTCTTGATATAGGAGTAGATTGGGTTGATGCCGTTGTCTGGGAAGTAGAAGACTGCGCCGTATTGGACGGGCATGTTGCGTACGTCTTGAAGGATGTCGGCCCAGTAGATGGTGTCGCCTGATCTGTTAGCGATTGTTTGCGTTGTTCGGTTAAGCGACCTTACAATCAAGTGATACTGTGCGTCTTGCCATGTGTTCGGCACCCATACTTTGGGCTGTCATGTATAGCTACATGATATGTCAGCGCATCGTTCTCCAAGATTTCAAGACCAGTATTCGGAGGCTGGAAGAAAACTCACGGTCTCCGAAGCCCCCTTCGTCTGATGCTTCAACCTCAACAAGCGAAAGTCGACTTGAGGAAACGTCTTCATGACCAGCTGTCCGATTCGAAATTCATCATCAATTTCCATATTGACCGCCATCCATAACGTATCCTCTGGTCTCAAGGATAAATTATCGATGAGTCGAAGAATCATAGGTCTGCCAATGATGTTTATCAGAGGCTTGGGATATCGGTACCCAACTTTTGAGAAACGGCTTCCAATTCCGCCGATAGGGATGATGATGTTAAGTGCCTGATTACTACCATTGGTACTGTTTCCATTGATACACTTCGGTGCCTCAGTTTGCACCTCGATATTGGTGAGGCCTGGCATGTCTGCTGTTGTGGGGATTCTTTCGGACAACGAAATTGGGGAAGTGTTGCAAAGGAGGTATGCCTGGAGGACGTATCCAAAGAGGGGGGTGGGAAAGAGGTTGGTGATATGCACATCGATAACTCCTGTTCTTAGCAGACGGACATGACCCTTTCTTGATCATGTCTCCAAATCATCTATCTGTGGCGGCATTCTTCCTGCAGGGATAAGACAACAATCGCCTCACCACTCAACGCGTCGGCGCGTCTTACAATATCATCTCAAAAAAAATCTAGTCAGCCACCATCATCTCATCAAGAGTCGATCATGCTCGAGGCGACCTAGATGTCAGCAAAATGTATCACAAATGCACTTGATTGGAGATTGCCATTCGAAACAGATCGAATTTGGCGTTTTGGGCTGCTGCAAGGTACAGGATTTCCGGTACAGAAAGTGAGACATTTGTCTTGACGTCTATCATAACGCCACAATACAAGAATGTGATTGTTCAGAGCGCGACAACAGCAAGGGATGGAATTCATACCCAGCTGAGGCAAAAGCAAAGATATGGGATCGACAATCTGTCTACTTCCCCTCTCTCTCCGGTGAGTTTCGTCAATTCGTCTCCAGGTTGACGGAAATAATCCACCTTTTTAACTTTCTTGCAACGACGACCACGAAATTCTGTACAGAGGCTGAACTCCAACTTCCGGTGCAAGAATAAAGTCTTTGGGAGAATGATGCCCAAGATGCAGGTCCTCCATATTCTCTGGTCCCTCCGCTCCTACAATGCAGCTTACCTCTCTGCTCTCTCGTTGGTGGTGATCCAAGTCGGCATAGGATGTATAATGCGAGCCTCGCAAACGAGCGGAAAATACACCTTCTCAACATCTAGTTCCGTAACCATCTCCGAATTCTTCAAGTTCCTGATATCGTCTGCATTAATTATCCGCTCATCGTTGAGAGCGAGACGAGATCCGGCCGGGACGCATGAGCTTGTTCCGGTTGAAGATGGAGATGAGAGGGTGGATGAGAAGGAGAGGGGCATGGATGATAGTGTTGGATTGGAAGATGAGAGATTGATTAATACTCGTGGTGATGCGAGATTGAATGGGAGGGGTGGGGTGGTGGGGGATTATCTGAGGAGCTTGGGGATGGTGAGTGTGGAGAATCGATATGGGTTTGCGAAGCTGGCGTTGTTATATGCTCTGATTAACAATACGGTAAGAGCCAACGCTTCAAGGGAGTAGACGACTCACTGACATGAATTACATAGATCTTCGTGGCATATAAATTGGCAGATCCAGGAACAATCGCTCTCGTCCGCTCCGGAGTGATTTTCATCACTGCCCTGATCATGGTATTCGCTCTCGGAGCAGACATCTCGAAAGTCCAATGGACGGCAATCGTGATTCAAGTATGTCCTTTGGCTTCACATTACCCCCGCCGTAAGCCGACAAGACACACGTTAATAATTAACAGCTCTGCGGTCTCGTAACAACACAATATACACCAGAGTCCGGCACATCATACCCGCTTTCCACGTACATGATTCTCCTCTTCCAAGTCTTCGTCAGCTCGGTAGCAGGCGTGTACAACCAATCGCTTCTCAAAGACGGCCAAGCATCTTTGCATGCACAGAATGCCGTTCTGTATGGTTGCGGTGTAATCATCAACGGCCTGGTACATCTAACACTTAGCTACGTGACGGAAGACGAGCCGGGTTTCTTCGTCGGATACACGAATTCGGCGGCGTATTTGGTGATTTTGAGTAATGTATTTATTGGGTTGGCGATTACAGCAGTGTATAAGTGTAAGTTCGTTGTTCTCTAATTGATGAGGTTCAGACCGTGCAACCCTGACTTTCAGAATGAATTGAGCTGACTGGACCAGATGCCAACGCAGTCATCAAGTGCCTCGCAACAGCCGTCGCAACTGGTATTCTTCTGTACATCTCACCCATCCTGTTCGGCACCACAATGGCGCCGCTCATCATCCCTGGCGGACTAATCGTCTTCATCACTTCGTGGCTTTATATGGAATCGCCAGCTCCAAAACGACCTACTTCATTCGCAGACGAAGTCCCACGCAGTCGTCCATTCGATTTCATACCATCAGGACCAGTACGTGCTTTCCACATCCTGCCCCTCCCTCAATCATACAGAAAACCCAAACTAACACTTCTCTCACCAGAAATGGCGCAACCAAACCCTCGCCATCTCAACCATCCTCTCAATAATCATAATTGTCTTCTGCGAAACCATGACCCTCCCCGACCTCTCCGCCCCCACCGTCGAACCTCGCCCCATCCTAAAGTCCCCTTTCAACAATACTTTAGCTTTCGTGCGATGGAACGGACACCGTCCCGAACGAGTTCCCCTGATCGAGAAATATGCTCCTTTCTTCCATACGCTGCATTTCAGTATGCCTGCCATGATCGATGCACCGTTGAAGACTGAGTACCAGAACCTGACGCATGATAACTGGGGCGATGGATTGGTTACCTATGTCCAGATCGCAAGGACGATGGAGTGGATTCTGAAGATGCCGAAGAATGAGAGTGAGAGCGAGATTGAGGGGTTGTTGCAATTCCATTTGTGAGTTACCCCGCGCTTTGTTTTGATTGCCTCGCTTGAGTATCTCTGCTTCGAGGCATTATCGCTGACACCAAACGAAACACAGTGACGCCTGGGTCGACCCCATGGACTTCGCCGAAGAAGACTACAATAAGATGTGGATAGCAGTCAGTCGACACAACGACGGTGTAGGCGGCGGCCCAACATTCCTCTGCATGACGAAACGCACACGCTTCCCTGATTGGCCTGGCATGCAGACGAATCGTAACTGGCAATATCCGCTGCTCAACGCGCTCGCTTGGCTCACGGCTGCCAACACAGACTACGTCTTTGATCCTGATGAGTGGTGCACTGGTTGGTCGGACATCTACTATATACCGCGCCACCTCTGGGTCGACTATATCTACCTAGCCTACATATTCGGCGCGCATTCTGTTTTCCACGAAATGGCTGTCCCGACTATCATGCATATTATCGATCAGACGAGGAGACAGAGAGAATTGTCAAGTATCATTACTTTCATCGGAGATTGTTATGGTGGGTGCTGTGCCCCTGGCGCCGGGTTGGAGGATCTGCTCGCGCACAGGTGTGGACATAAATTGGACTATCGGGGCAGAGTGCAGGAAGCGCACTATGAGAGGTTGGATTATGCGGCGAGTGTGCTCGGCACTGAAATCGAAAGGCCGGCATGGATGAGTCCGGAAGTCCAACAACACAGGACCAACTGGACCGCATTCGAAAGCAGTTTGAGCCCTGAAGCGAGGAAGAAGATGGATGAAGCGAGGTTCAATACGAGGTTGGGTAGGACGATGGGGCAAAATCAGCCGGAGAACTTTCCGTTCAATGCGACGGGCATTGAACCGCCTCCAACTACAGCGGAATTGAGAAAGATAGAGCAGGAGAAGAATAAGAAGTTGGAGGCGGAGAAGTTGGCGGCGGCTGAGAAGAAGAACAAGGAAAAGATGGCGAAGGAGGAGGAGTTGAGAAAGGAGGCGAACAGGAAGGCCGAGGAACAGAGAATGAAAGACATAGAGAGGGAAAGGTTGAGGCATGAAGAGCAGTCAAAGACTGGACAGGGTGATGCGAAAGCAAAACCCGCGGCTGCGGCAGTACAAAATGAGACTTGATGAGCCTGTCTCTGAACAGGCTCAATGAAGCTGAGGTAATACGGAAACAACGCGCGAGGATTGACGAATGGAAGGACACCTTTATAGATCTGCCAGTAGCTGGATATGTTTAGCGAAATTGCGTTTCTTTGTTGTATGATAGTTAGATTGAAACTGCGCGTTCTTAGACATAGCCAAATAGACGAGCTTGAAGCCTGGAGTTGCGCATCCCGTTAGCTATGTCATAAGCGCTTCAACCTGCTTTGTTATATCGTACCAAGTTCTCATATGCCTGCACTAGTCTAAGTCAATGAGCTCTTCCCCTCTTCCTCACATCCAATCCTCACTTCGACGACATCCTCCTCGCTTACTTGTTCTCCCGATCGATGAAGCTCCATCTCGAACGGAGACGACCCTGTCTGTTTCGCCGTTGGAGATAGTGTATGCAGAGCCCAATGCAAGAATCCGGAGACTAAAAACCCAAAGAAGTAGCTGAGATCGTACAGATGATCCCATCCATTGCCCGTGGCTGTCGTACGGACACGACGGACGAATCCGGCTAAGAACAATCAGCCACGCTTCACAGAATGTATTCAAGAGAACAAATTCAACTTACGCAATAGCGGCCAAACGCCCATCGCCCACGCTACCACAGCCCTCCAATTCACACCCCAGGTATACCAATACGCGCCATCTCTTCCACCTCTATACATATCCGCTAGATGCAGCTCTCCCCTTCTAACACAAAAGTAGTCTACAACCAAAATCCCCGTCATTCCACTCAGGAAGATACTCCATCCACTGAGTACAGTAATAAATGTACTCGCACTATTGACGAAATTCCAAGGACAAATTGCGACTGCGATGATCGTCAGGATGAAACACCCTCTTCTGATATTGATCCAGCGCGGACACAGAGCCGCCATGTCCATACCTGTTGACATGGCGTTGAGGACGATACAAAGTGCCATCTGTGATGCAAGGAAGCAGAGACCGGAGAAGAAAGTACCGGCGCGGGTGGCGGGGGACATGGACTGTGATTGGATGTAGAGGAGGAGTTCAAAGGGGTTCCAGAAGGTGGTTGAGTAGATCTTCTGGGTGGCAGAGGTTGTGATGAGGCCAAGGAGGGCAGTGAGGATTATTGTTAAGGGGCATGTTATGCCTTGGCCGAAGAGGGAGGCGTTGGTGGTTGAGGCGTACCGAGTCCAATCTGAAGAGTGTATGTCAGCGATGACACGGTGATGAAAAGAGTAAGTGAGTGGAAGCACGGGTGACTACCAGATTGTCCGAGAATACCACCACTCCAAAGTCCTAACACGGCTTGGATACTATAGACCATGTTCCAGCTTAAGGTGCTTCCAGATTCTGTCGCAGGAGCATTGATCAAGTGTCCTGCACCATGGGCAGTACGGACAGACCAGATGAGAAGGCCGAAGATATTGCAGACAATCATGATGAAAGCAACCTGTGGAAAATCAGCATTGGTCCATTCGCATAGGAGTGAGGAACTACCTTCAATGGTGTTTGTAACTTCTCGGGAGGTATGAGAAGCATAGGACAGAATATGGCGAGAAAGATGAAGAAGCTGATCAGGCTACAGGTATCAACATTGGCGGATTCGGGAAGTGTGTTCTTCATGTAAGCGAATTTTGGACCGATCACTGCTCCGAGGATGATTTTGACGGTTTGCCCTCCCCAATATGTCTGAATGCCCATCCTATGCTCATCAGCAGTAAATACACTGATGCATCAATACGACTTACCAGATGCAGGCCGTCACTATGCGATTGAGTACTGGCCAGAATCCTCCTATCATTCCCCAGGACCTACATTTCTGTTGGTATGGATTGAGAAGGAATGCCTTGTTGGTGCTTCACTTACGCTCGGGACATAACAGTAAAGCCAAGATGATCATGCGAGCCCATCCATCCCGCCACAACAGCAATAATGGAGATGATGCACGAGGCGCCCACGATGACGCCCATGCATTGTCCGACACTGAGCCCAAGAGCAAGCAAGGTGGCCCCAGCTGTCCATGCGGAATTGTTCGCACCTGGGTAAAGCCTCATCAGTGTGTTCTCTTCGTTGAATTTGTGTAGATCTCTATTTACCGGTTATTATCCAATACCCCGCGTAGCCTTGCCAGGTCCATGTCCTCCTGTCTTCGGGAATGGGAATCAAGTCGCGATTGCACCACTGTTGGCTATGTATCAGCTTTGAGTTCTTTGCTGTATCATGGGAGATCATGGATGAACAAACATAGGTGTTCTCATAATTCGCATATTCATCCACGGGGCATTCAAGCCTTTTTGCCCAGTGCCTGGCTTTTGAGTTACTTTTATCGTGGGACATATTCAAACTCCTTGCCGCCCGACAGACGAATTAGGGAGGATGTTGATGTGGAATTGCGAGATGTACTGCCGCTTTTCAGGAGGACTCTTCTACCACAGGATTCTGAAATCAAAGTCGTGGAACAGATGTGGTGCGATTGGTGAATGGCGGAGAGTCCTGAGATGCCATTTCTAGGTTTATAGAGTGTTCAGATAGTCAGCATCAAGTGCTGATGATCGGCAATACGGAAACTTTATGGAGAAAAGCAAAATCTTTGATTCGCTCCGCTGCGAGGTGTTGAACATGCCGATGATAACGAGCTATCAAAAGTCGGCCGGATAGATAGGGCAACCTGCGGCGTAGGTTTCAAAGTGGGATGGGATGGGAATGAGCAGTGTACGTAGCATGGCGGGGTCGTAGCTGCAACTCTATCGATCGACAGTGAGCTGCAGATAGCAGGTGCGTTTCTCCGAACCTCAACTTAACACCTCCTCAATAAAACCCTTATTACCAAAAAGCATAAGAACAGACCAAACGGAAGCGACGACAGAGGCGGAGAGTCAACCAAAGGAACGAATGATAGTAAATCCAATATTACAAAACAGAACATCAAGGGGAGCAATACGGTATCATGGGTTCGATAAGCAACGATCAACTGCAAGAATCCACGTCAAACATCCCACTCATCGACTTTGCGCTGTTCCTGAGCACCACCAGCACAGAAGCAGAGCGGCTTACCACCGCGAAAGAGCTTGTCGCAGCTTGTCGCGATGTAGGATTCGTGTCCATAGCCAACCACGGAGTACCATCAGCTCTCCTATCTGAAGCGTTCGAATGGTCCAAACGACTATTCGACTTGGGAATGGAAGAGAAGATGTTGGCGCCACATCCAGATGGTCCTGCTGTGCATAGAGGTTATTCATATCCTGGCTTGGAAAAAGTGAGTCAGATTATCAGTGATGATCTGGACCTCGGGAAGAAATTGAGAGAAGTGAGAGATTGCAAGGTGCGTTTGCCTGCTTTGGTGACTTTTATCTGCTGATGGGTAGAAGGAGAGCTATGAGATCGGTCATCCGTCGAATGATTCCCAACCCAATGTTTGGCTACCTGATCATGTCCTACCAGGATTCCAGGAGTTCATGAACAGGTTTTACGCGACTTTGTCGAACACCTCTTTATCAATTCTCCATGCCATAGGTCTAGGCTTAGGATTGACTAACCCAACATACTTACTTCAATTCCATTCGGGCACAAATAATCAATTGCGGTTATTGCACTACCCACCTGTTCCAGCCAAAGAAGTCGAAGAGGGACGAAGCGCCAGGATGGAAGCACATACGGACTGGGGATCAATCACGCTGCTGTTTCAAGACGAATGTGGTGGGCTAGAAGTCCAGAAGAAGGATGGAGAGTTTGTGAACGTTGCCCCGGTTGAAGGAGCACTTGTGATGAACGTGGGAGACATGCTCATGCGGTGGAGTAATGGTATAAAGCTATCTATGCCTTGCCGACGCGGCGACTTGCCAAGCTAACGGTACATAGATTATCTCAAGTCCACACTCCACCGAGTCACCCTGCCACCAGTAGAGGACCGCTTCACGGGCTCGGAACGGCTGACCAGGGCTCGCTATTCGATTCCGTACTTCGTGTCTCCGGACGAGGATGCGATTGTGGAAGTAATGAAAGAATGCACTGGGGTGGACAACCCAGTGAAGTATGAGCCTGTGAAGCAGAAGGAATATAGAGCCATGAGAGCCAAGCTACAGTATTGAAAGAAAAGTAATACGGAAGCAAGACATTAGGCCGAATTGAGATTTCCACCAATGTGAACAGTCAGAGGAAGAAGGGCTCGCAGGTACGAGCGATATTAATGTAAGACCAACGAAATACTCAATGTCACCTTGATGTGCAACATATTCCATAGCAAGGTAGGACAACCTTAGAGACGGCGAACATGTGTGCACTGTAGCAATGCTGGTCCCTTTCGTGTATTTGGCAGCATGTATTGTGCTGCAATCCAAGCATATATCCGCGTCGTCCGAACCACTGCTTCTCAGACATCGTTGTGTCTATCGTTCGTGTGATTTACAATGACTGACTTCAGCATGCAGTATTGATCGAGGGCATCTTTCGAGGGGAGCCATGGGGAGAGGCAAGACTAGATGGGCTTTGTGCAAGTTAGCAGAGTCCCGGGCATCATGAAACAGGGCGGCACTGAAGTTGAAGGACAATAGAAAGTCAGAGGTGCATTTGCATGCTTGGTATCTCGCCATAACACGGTTCTTGAGGCCGCTCAGTAACACGGACCAATGTTGCTCATCATATAGAGTAGGTATCGGAAGTAGGAGAGATGTCTGTGAAGCCAGAACGGCTCTCCAGGAATCAGAATAGAAGGGAAAGAAGAACGTACCAATTGGAAGGTCAGCGACCGAAGCTACCCTACGCCCACCTTGGTGAAATTCAATTTCAGCAGATCTTAACCCTTCAGCGCGCCGACATGGCAGGCTCACCTCAAGTGTTTGAGGAATTACCACGAACAAGTCCTGCCATTGCTGAGAAGTGCGAAGCTCCAGAATTGAAGAGTAGCCCGAGTCGGCATTGTCACAACATCATCGTGGTAAACGATGCTGCAGATGGTCCATTGGTACAGATGTGCCAGATTGAATTGTTGTGACTTACAGATATGGAAGAGAAGGAAGCAAGAAAGAGAAGATTGAAGCAGAAAAATAGAAGAGGAGCTTGAGTGGATCTCGAAAACTTTTAGCGTAAAATGAACTGCCACGTGATCGCGTACAGTACCTGTTCAACCCCACTACGAAGTGGCTAGCTCGAAGGGGAAGCTGCCACAATTCTGAGCTACATCAACAGCTGTCTTCTGAAAATTCTACTATTCAAGCGCTTGTTCTCGGCTCAAGTGACACAGGCAGGTTCCATCAAAAGTCCATGACTTCGCTGCTTTCATCTGTGAAAGCTGCTGTCACTTCTGCTCTTCGACTGCCCTTCAGAACCCCGCCAACTGCTGCAGCTACTGTTCGCACCATGGCTTCCTCTACCTCTATCACGATGCCTCGTGATCCGACTACAGTCTCGAACTATAACAATTGTAGGTAAAGCTTGTTTGAATGTTTGGGGGTTTTTTTCTCATGCCATTCCTTGGAGCAATGGCCTGATGCACGCTGGATGTTTCTTGGGAGTCTACCTTGAAGCTTGTTTCTTGGATAGTGGACTAAGCACCCCTGGATTTTGAAAGCTTTAAGCTACCCATGATCGTGATGTCTGATCCGTACATTGGATTTTAATACTGTGGAACTAGCTTCTGACCCATGAGAACATGCTGACCTGTCCCCAGGGAAGACAAAGCACACCGTTGCCGACTTCAGCATCGACTTTAAGAAGCAGCGTCTTACCGGCACTGTTACCCTCTTCTTAGAATCTATCTCCGAGAAAGAGTCCGAGGAGATCATTCTTGATACTTCATACTTAGATATTAGCGAAGTCACCCTCAATGGTAGCAAGACCAAGGACTGGAAGCTGGCGGACCGATCCGAGCCATACGGCAGCCCACTTTCCATCAAAGCCCCAGGAGGAGCATCCAAAGGATCAACAGTCGAAGTCAGCATCACCCTCGCCACCACCGAAAAATGTACAGCTCTTCAATGGCTCCCACCATCTCAAACAGGAAATAAGAAGTATCCTTACATGTTTTCTCAATGCGAGGCTATCCACAACAGATCCATCTTCCCGTGCCAAGATACGCCTGATGTGAAGAGCACGTACGACTTCTGCATTCGTTCTCCTCTCCCGGTCGTTGCGAGTGGTCTCTCGACTGGTGCTTCAGCTTTCGAGCATGGAGAGAATGGCGAGGCTGGAACCCTTTTGTATACCTTTCACCAGGAGATCCCAATCCCATCTTACCTCTTCGCTATTGCCTCAGGCGATATCGCTACGGCTGCCATTGGTCCTCGTTCGCTTGTGTCTACTGGACCCGAGGAGCTCTCGGATGCCAAGTGGGAGCTCGAGAACGACATCGAGAAGTACATCGAGGTTGCAGAGAAATTGATCTTCCCATACAAATGGACGCAGTACAACGTCTTGGTCCTGCCTCCTAGCTTCCCATATGGAGGAATGGAGAATCCAATCTTCACGTTTGCAACTCCTACCATTATTAGTGGTGATCGGGAGAACATCGATGTCATTGCTCATGAACTTGCTCACAGCTGGAGTGGGAACTTAGTCTCGAACGCCAGCTGGGAACACATGTGGTTGAATGAAGGTTGGACTGTGTACCTTGAACGTCGTATACAAGCTGCTGTTCATGGTGAACCTCATCGTGACTTCTCAGCCATCATTGGATGGAAAGCTCTAGGTGGGTCCTTGTCTTCATATATCCTTTACACGTACTGACATACATAAAGAGGACTCTGTCAACAACTTTGGTGCTGACCATGAGTTCACCAAACTTGTCATTGATCTCAAGGGCAAAGACCCCGACGATTCCTTCAGCAGTATCCCTTACGAAAAGGTACGCTCACCACTTGTCTAGTTTAACATATCTAATTTCCACAGGGATTCCACTTCCTCTACTACCTCGAGAAACTCGTCGGCAAACCAGCCTTTGACAAATTCATCCCCCACTACTTCACAACCTGGTCCCAAAAGTCCCTCGACTCCTACGACTTCAAAGCCACCCTCCTCGACTTCTTCGCCTCGGACACCTCCTCCGCCAAAGCCCTCCAATCCGTCGACTGGGACGCCTGGTTCTACAAGCCCGGCCTCCCACCCAAACCCAAATTCGACACCAGCATGGTCGACCGCTGCTACGCCCTCGCCGAATCCTGGTCTTCCCCATCATACAAACCGTCCCCCTCCGACATCGAAGGCCTCACCGCCAACCAAATCGTCGTCTTCCTCGAGAAAGTCCAACTATTTGAGACGCCACTGTCACCATCACAATCCCAAGCCATGGGAAAAGCCTACAAGCTCGCTACATCCCGCAATGTCGAGCTCAGCTTCCGCTATTTCGGCATCGGGTTGACGGCGAAGGACGAGAGCGTGTATCATCCTACGGCTGAGTTGTTGGGGACCGTTGGAAGGATGAAGTTTGTGCGGCCGTTGTATAGGAAGTTGAATAAGGTGGATAGGAAGTTGGCGCTGGAGACGTTTGAGAAGAACAGGGATTTCTATCATCCGATTTGTAGGGATATGGTGGAGAAGGATTTGAAGGTTGGGCAGTAGATTCATTTTAAGACAGGAGCGAGAGGGAAGGTTGAATGGCTCGCTCGGCTCGCTCGAGTTGCATGGAAGTGGAACCACGTTCTATGTATTGAGTCTTCAAAGCTTACATCTTTCAGAGCCAATCACTAGGCTAGTAGGACTCAAAAGAATAAATTGAAAAGTGTACTTTATGGCTTTTATTTTGTGCACAACTAATGTACCTCGAGGCTATCCTCACTCCATATCACCATGCAGTCGTGTTCCCTAGCAAAGACGGCAACTCGGGAGGATTGTTATTCTATCCATTTCTACCTCACACCTATACTTGACAGCAATCCAGGACTTCCCGGAAAGAGGCAATTCAATATCTTACACCACGAGTCATGACTCTCCATTAAATGTCCCACCACCCGAATCAGCACAATGAAACCCCTTCTTATCCACACTCCACAAACCTCCTTACACCCCTCAAATCCCCGCCAACCTCCTCAACGCAGCATTATTCAACGTCCTCCCCTCCCCACTCACACCCCCTCCCTCTTGTACCTCGCCATCACCTACCGCTAACCCCACCAACGCCTTCCCCAACTCCCTCGTGGGACTCATCAACCCTTTCACCCCAGGCAGCGCCCTCAGCACCGGCAAAAGCACCCTCTCCACTATTTGTCTCCTGCCCACAAACCCATGAATCTCCTCATGATCAGTCATATCCACGCCGCCAGGGCGGACACTGAAAGGGCGGAGATTGGCGTACGCGGGGTCCTTTGAGAGGGCGAGGAGAGAGGATTCGGCGCGGCCTTTGGTGAGAGCCCAGTGGGCAGTTAGGAAACTAGGGGTAGGCGTAGCGCCTTCGCCGGAGACGTAGATGAATGTCAGGGGAGAGGGGGAGGTGGTTTTGGAGAGGGCGCGGGCGAAGTTTAGGGGGTAGGTGAGGTGGATGCGTTCGTATTCTCTGTTGAGGGTGGAAGCTAAGGTTAGCTATTCCTCGATTGAAATGCGAGGTTAATCTTCTCTTGCGTTTGGCAAGCACAAAGTATCTTGGGAAGTTTGGGGTACAGTGCGAATGCGCAAACTGGAGAGCAGAACCAAGGATGTGGGAGCAAAACACGCACTCTTTCCCAACCTGGGTAGCACTAATCCCCAACGCCCACACCACACCCTTCACATCCTTAAGCCCATCCAGCACATCATCTCCATACTCTGCAAAGTCCTTGTGTAGTATAACCTTCGCCTTCGCGTGGCCCTCTGCCTGCGCCACAGGTCTGCGAGACAGAATGCTGATCTTCGAGATCGCAGGCGTCGTGAGCATTGTTTGGAGGACCGCAGACCCGACGAGTCCCGTTGCGCCGGTGAGGACAAGATGCATTATGCTGCGATGGACTGGTGTGCTGCAGTGCTGTGATTTCCCACGTCTTGGGCTGTGCGTGAGGAGGATGTGGAGGGAGATCAACAGGTACCTGTAACTTCAAGGAAGATAGGAAGAACAGTTGGGAGTCTGACAAAAAGAAAGAGAGGAAAGGAAAGATAACAAGGAGGTGAGATATACTTCGGGATATGGTAAGCTGCCGTGTCAGCCAGCCAGCCAGCCAGCCAGCCAGCCTGGAGCGGAGGACATGGACATAAGATGTTAAAAACGAGGCTGATGATGGGGATTCAGTCGCGGATGATCGAGGGATGAAATGCGGCCGCGCGCCCGCTAGCTCTCAGATCCAATATTCTGCGCTTTATTGGGTCGCTCGAAAGCTAGCGCGGTCAGCACGCTGCATGAGGTAGTTTAGCTTTGGCTACGGGTCAGGTTTGAGCTTGTCATATTTGAACAGCATGACTGGAATTATTGGAGATCCTCTGGGAGGGGCTGTGGATTGGACGCGGCAAGGGAATGTTTTATATGTTATTAATGGTTATGTTGAGAGCAGCAAGCAACTAATTCAGAGAGCTTGCCGATCGGAGATAACAGAGGGTCGAATGCAAATAGTCATGGTCAGCTTTTTAATCTTTACCACTTATCAAAAGGATCAATAGAGCAGAATGAAGAGCAAGTGATCGTGTGTGTATCTTTTTGTTATTTCTTTTCCATTCGGGTAAGTCTGGATATGAATACTAGCCCAGATCTGTATCGAGACTGTCCACTCCAACTTCCTTTTCAATTTCTACTATACAAGTCCAATCCCAAGTCCAAGCACCTTAAATCCTCCCAAGCGGTGACCAGTCCATCCAACAGAAATTATACGTAAGAGAACAAAGCTCGAAAAAATGATCGAGAAAGTAAAAAGAAAGCAAGGCAGGAATGAGATCGACTGCCGACAAAACAGATAGGAGAATTTTCCTTCTGGTGATGATGAGAAGCCCGAACGCCTGTAAATGTTGGTATCGAACAACAACTGTAGCAGTGAAAATGATGATATGTAAAGGTATATATGAGAGAAGGCCATATGCATGATGCAAAAGTATGTTAAAGAGAGTAGAGAAGGTAAGGCGAGAGAAGATGCAAAGCATGCAGTAGAAGTGCGAGTAGCAGTGGAAAGCAGAAGCATGCGCTATGCAGAGAAAGCAGGCAAAGTATTGCAGATGTAACGTATTGTGGTCGTTCGTCCAAGTCGTGTGGTAGTGTGAGAGCAATCGTTTCGTAATGCATCAAGCGTCGAAATCGTAAGGAATGTAAGAACGTAAGCAGGCCTCCCTCTTCGCCAATGCATGAAAATGATATGTATGGCGAGAATTCGAGTGGAAGCTGGTGTAGTGTGCGTGTAAAGGCGCGTGAATGCATAAGCGTAGCATCGAGCCATAAGCCATAAGCGCGATTCGAAAAGTAAACAAAACAAGACGAAGACGTCGCTTCGTGAACCATTGATTCCATGCGCCAGTGAATTAATTCTTCAACTTCCCCGCGCTCCTCTGCTTGTGCAATGCCATGCCCTCGAAAGCAACGGCATTCAACAGCATTGGTAGCGGCTCCTCTTCCTTCTTCTTCTCGACCACTGGAGTCGCAGTCTCAAGAGAGGGCTCTTCGCCCATCCGCTTGATCTCATCCTCGACGTCCGCCATCAAGGCAGAGATATCGCTATCAGCATAGATGCGAATGCTCTCGACACAACGACGACTCATTCTCAATGGTGCCTCGGGAGAAGAAACCTTAACTTCTTCCACCACACGTTCAAGACGTTCTGGTGACGACGACTTGGTAGGCGAGCGAGGTGGCGTGTTAGGTGCCTGAGCCTGACTCGTAACATGCGCCTTGACGTTCTCGGCACCACCCAACAACAGACTCAACGCCTCGTCAGACGTCGGCGACGGGGCAGGACTCAGGAGCAGTGCAGCAGCGACATGCTCCAACAACTTCTGCCTGACTCTCGTGCGTCTATTCTCAGCCTGTTCAAGCTTTGACACCCAGTCGTCGATGCTGGTATCTAGCTCGCTGAGCGCCTCTTCCTGTCGCAGCATACTCTCGTGACTGAAACGTGCGACGCGTGGACTGCGTAGATATGTGCAGATGCGTTCGTGGAGGTTGCGACGACCAGAGCGGAGAGAGCGGTGGGTCTTGCGGAGATATTCGCAGCGCTCGTCGAGGGCGCGAAGTTCTCGTGAGAGGGCCTCGACATCTTTGGTGCAGAGGACTTGGAAGCGAGAGGCTTGCCCGATGGCTTGTTTGCGGAGGGTAGCGATCTCGCTTGTGGAAAGCTGAGTGTGAGCTGTCGTTGCGGAGTGGCCGGTGGGGAGGTGCTCAAAGGCACGTTGTTCTTCGGATCGGTCCCGTGGTGAGCTGGTCTCTGAGGATTGGGCTTGTGTTTGAGATGGTGGGCATGCAGAGGTTGGGATTGAAGGTGAACGCTTGGAGTTGGAGCGCTTGACTGGGGATCCTTCGGATGGAGAACGCTTCTTAGGGCGGCCTCGGTCCATAATTGATGCTGAGCTCTCGGATTCATGTCTTCGATGACCCTTGAGGGTTGGCCCGACCGGGAATGACCTTTGGTGAGAGAGTGAATGCTGTGCAGCGTCTGATGAACTCTTGGTGTGGCACATATGACTGGGTGTTGTGCCGCTTGTCACTGGGGAGCAAGACGTTCCGTTCCATGGTCGAGGTGATGAGCGACCCTCGAGCGGAAACTGGGGATTTGGAAGAGGTTTCGGTGAGCATCGGCCTTCCTGTGGGAATTGAGGAAGGGCAAATGGAGTATTGGGTGTGGTTGAAACAGATGTTGCGGCAGTGGAGGCTGATAGCAAACTGGTGGAAGACCCTGACATGGGAGTATATGGGGAGGCCCGTGGGTGTGGGGAACCCTCCTTCATCCGCGCAGATTTAGGAGGCACATCTGGGGGTGTACCACAGCTTCCGCTTCCTGAGCGTGAACGCATACGGGAAGTAGATGATTGCCGGGTAAGTCTCTGGGTTTGCGATTGCGGGATGACAAGCGGCGTCAGGGATTTGGGTGAGAGCGGCTGATGTTTCGGCGAAGCGGATCGAGATTTGTTGCGTGAAGAGTATGAGGATGGTGCTGGGAGCGGCTGGGAAATGTCTTCGTCGAAAATGTGGCTGTCGAGCTGTATATTCGCTTGAGCCTGTCCAATACTTCCACCATCCGGTGATATAGCCATCTCAGCATTCTCATCCAATGCAGGTCCGGATATGCAGGAGAGCATACTCTCGCCAAAGACATGCTGGCGCCAGCTGTTACCAGGTGCACTAATAGACCGCTCGTGCAGTGGTGGCCGGCCGGGAATAGTAGCTAGGATATCTAATCAGTTTCATGAAACAAACCAGAACTCTTCCATGCTCAAGCTCTACTCACGGGAATCCATGGCGACTTCCTGCACCGTGGTCATTGGACCTAAGTCTGTTGGCATACTAGGCTTCCGTCGACGATTAACAGGCTGCTCCTTCGCTTTCAATCCGAGCCGTAGAGCATTTGTAAGCAAGGACCGGTCCTTCTCATTTGTTACACTCTGTCCAGTCGTTGTCGATTGTGATGACTCTGCATCATTATTCTTCTGTCCTGCAGCTATCGATAGCTTCTCCTTCGCCGCTGGAAACAGCTGGTACTTTCGAGGCTCCGTTGGTTGATGCATCCTCCACACATACTTCTCGGACTCATCGATGCAAGCGTTGTCGTTTGTCTGTGTAATCTTCAGTGAACGTGTTCGACGAATGTGTTGGCCGAACATACTGCTGGTGATGCTTCTTTGGGGGAATGCGGTGATAGCTCTCTGGCTATATAATTATTCAACCCCAAGCTACTTGGTGGTCCCACCAGTAAATCCGCAATATGAGCCATGGACGTTTCACAGGCTACCACCAGCTGGGCCTGCCTTGTCGACTGCAGGATCTCCACAAAAATAAAGATGGGAAGGTAATGCACTGGGAATTAGGTATCCTGACGAACTGCTCCACAGACGTAGGAGGAGAATATTAGGATCCAGGTAAGAATTGGAATTTGGAAATGGTCCGCAGGATCCTTCAACAAGATTGCATGGACAGGACCATCGATATACTTAAGGAGGAGTGAAGCAACATGGACGGACCCCGGACGATGAAGGCGATTCGACTATCTTAACACCAGATCCCTACATCACATAAGAAACGATGCAGCAGGGATAGCTTTTCAACCCAGCTCCAACGATGGTGCTGCTTGCGGAGCAACACATGAACGCTGTGGCGTCTGAGACACCGCAGTCAGTTTTCTTTCCCTCTCCAGTGTCCACTCCGGACTGGACCCTCGAACCCCAGCAACTGAGGCGTTGCGATGGAGGGGTGCTGAGAGGTGCTGCGGGCTGGGATCCAGAATGAAACCGCTTGAGCCCATGACAGGCAAGTTTGCTCCGAGATCAGCCAGGGTCAATGTGTACCGTGCAGACCAGAAGCTGTGGAACGGTGATTACTGACCAGGGCAGTGGAAGCTACGGACTCGGGAAGTTCTCCTGCATACGGTATAGTTCTAGTGATGAAGTTGACTGGCTGCTGCTCCTCTGCAATCCTGCAGCACTCGAGCAGTCGAAGCACGTTGAATTTGACATTCCCCGGCCTCTAAGACGACATCGGCTAATATCTGGGACCACAGGCTGGGCTGCAAACTCTGTTGCTGAGTTTATTTTTGAGTGCATGGTAGTGCATGTGCAAATCCCGTGTGGAGAGTTGGATAGGGGGTATAATTGGCTCGCAGAGGCAGGCAGTTGTAGGGGGAAGCCTCCCATTTCTTGCACGGACGTTGCTTTTGGGTTGCAGTCTGGCGAGTGAAATTACTAGTCGGTGGGGGCAGTCTGTGCTTTGCTGGCTGCTGATGCTGATGCTCGCCTCCCTGAGCCCCTCGGTTACACGACAACACCAGCCAGCCCAGCCATCAATCATCACTGTCATCAGCAACTCAATCGACGATCAAGTTGACTTTGGGACAGATGAAGCATGAAGGAACCACAATGACTGCAAACCTGCATGAGAAAACTGGATTGATCAATTTCACAGCAGATCTTGAATACTTTGTTGAGGTCCGAGTAAACTGCCGAAGGCTCCATGAAGAAATGGAAGTGCCGGTTGATTCAAACATGAGGCGTTTGCGGGTGGTGGTTCTTTGCCTGGTCCTCCTTTGCTTCTTCCTCTGGGCAAAGAAAAGACACATGGACGATGATTGACGATAAGAAGTACTGTAGGATGCTCACAGCATTGCACTTTTCTGCTTGACTCAGAGTAGTGCAAACTACGTCAATCCAGAGTTTCTGTCCAGAAACTTTCATCTCAGCTGCGTGGCGCGACGTTCGATCCCAAAGTAACTTTCCAGCTAAAGCAAGTCATCAAGTCAGAAGTACCATGCACGTACGCCATAGGACAAACATCAAAGGTTTCGAATCATGATGTTATCGTCACAATCGATAACACCCCGCCAGATCGAATATATTAGCACTTTAGATGAGAATTGCTTGGTTGGGGTTTGAACTTACAGTTCGTTGTCAACAAACCATATGTGTAGGGTCTTCCCGCCTTCTCTCGCCTCGACATCGTAGCAAACGAAGGAGTCGAGACAACGATCGCCGAAACGTTCAAATCACCGGAACCCTTCTGCTTCATGCACCAGATTCCGACTGCCCACTGCGAGGCGGGGTATCGCCCATTTACGGCAACAAAGCCGTGGTGAAGTCTGTGCGAATACAGGCCCCTGGAATTTTACGCTAACACGTTCAACCGACTATTCTCAAACAGCACAAGTCTCGAGTGGCTGAAAATCCCGCCCCACGGCACAATGCAGTATGCTGGTAGTATTATTCATACTAGGTAGCTTTGTCACTACTTCTCGTAACAAAGTCGACGTCGCTTCAAATGACTACTCGAATTTCAGGGCACCAACCGGCTCTTTTACTGCCAAGTAGAAGGGGTTGCTGTTGAAAGTGGCTTGCGACCGCAGTCATGATAAGAATGCGAACCTCTGAACTATTCTTCCAAGCTTCAAAGAGTGCAAAGAAGTCTCGATCTCCTTGTTTCTCCCGGTCATCCTTTCCCCATGTCGTTCATCCGGCTGCAGTCTCGAAGATCCTATCACAATTCCCGGGATTCCATGCGTTTGGGCCCAGATCATGAACGGTCATCGACCAGGGCTGAAGACTCTGGTACGGGAGGCGGCCAGACTAGAAACGATGGCCAAACGGACCTAAAGGCAGTCTCGACATCGGCAAGCCGGGCCTCAGCTTCTCAATAGACAGCGGCAGAGCATTCTAAATGATGCAGGGAAGGCTTATGACAGTTAGCTAAGTGCACCACTCGGCTTGGACTTTTTGGTTGATTTTTAGGTCGATTCTACCTTCGTATGAAGTTCTCCTGAATCGTACAGTCGACGGATGTTGAGGTCCAGCAAGTGACCCGCTTCGCTTTGATCCTGCCAAGCTTTATGGTCCCAGTCAATCGACGGGTCACATCACCGAGCTCTTGTTTCACGGCCTAGATGTAAGCTTGTTCTGGAGGTTAAATCCCTCCATATCGGTCCTGACGGCAGGCATCTGGAAGATAGGAGCTCGATAAGCTGCCTCACGATAGTAGAGTTCATGAGCTCTCGCTGCTTCGTGGTGGGTAGCTTCATCTAATCCTGCTAGCATCAACCCTCCAGTGCGGGTGATCTCTCAGGTAAGAGCGGGGCAGCGAAGCATTGCAGAAAATCCAGGAAGTGTAAATTCTTGGACTCTTTGCTCTCTTCTTTCTAGTAGCTGAGCTTTGTCCAACCCCAAAATTGCTGCTGCATAGTCAAATTTCGCCTGCATCAAACCTCAAGAACCGCGTACACAGTAGTCGTGTGGTTGTCGTT
This sequence comes from Cadophora luteo-olivacea, assembly GCA_026120085.1. NCBI lineage: Eukaryota > Fungi > Ascomycota > Leotiomycetes > Helotiales > Ploettnerulaceae > Cadophora > Cadophora luteo-olivacea. The sequence goes on along the minus strand of JALRMC010000003.1, from coordinate 1,683,590 downwards.
GATCTTTTTCAGGTCAAAGAATATGATCAAGTTTAATTTGTTTCCTGCATGGAAGCTTTGATGCATAGCTGCACATCTTATCCGCAGCACGGAGAATTTAGCCTTGCACAAAATCTACGAGTCATAGTGGTTCGCGCAGCACAAAGAATTAAGAAACAATCTTCCGACTTGCCACTCGTAGCCGGGAAACCACAAAACGGACTATTTTCGAGCACATCGTCCAGTTTCCAGTCAGGTTGGAGAAGTGCCGGCCAAGCTGCACATCGCTACACATGTTCCTGCAAGTGCAGACATGAGGGGTTAGTCTTTCCCCTCAGAGTGTCCCTCCCTTTCCCACCTGGCCGCACGGATCTCTCTTCTGTCCTATCCGCGAGATCTTACCTGGGACAGCACAGGGACTTGCCCTCAAATGCAACGATCTCCGTGGCTTCCTTTCCTCTTCCTGGCCGCGAACGTACGATTTTTATCTCACCCTTGATTTACCCGAGTGCAGTGCTACAAATCCACGGTACCGAGTCCAGATAAAGTTCTCAAGATGGCAGATGTGGTCATCTGGTTTGTCAGTGCGGCTCTGCTTTTGTCTTTTGAGCGAGATAGCCGTCATAAAGAGAAAGAAGGTTTACGGACAGTTTCTCTAACCGAGCTGTGGACTTGAAGCTTCAGATGGGCAAGCTTTTCGTGCTTGATAAGGTTACAATTTCTAGACCTTTGTCCCCGATTTTCTCTCCAAATAGTCAGGGTCTTCATCTGACTCGCTAGAACTCTGAAATATGGGAACTACCTCAGAACGTGGTGTTGGTCCACGGTTGCGAGACGAGGCTGTTGCACCAGAGAGATTGGCTGCGGAGGAGGCCCCGGTGTAACACAACGTAAGTTCGTGTGTATGCAAAAGAATTCCCCGTAGTGCTATATTTGCCAGATGATAAGCAATACTGGCCATTGATGTCAGCAGATCATTTGAAGAACCGACCCAAATACAAGACCTTATAAAACTCTTTCAATTTTCGTCCGAACTTCTGATCAAATCTATACCTTTGCATATGCAGGTGGTATGCACAACGAAGCACAAGAATACAGTACACCACAAAAACATCGGCTACACAAGATCCTTTATTCCTTGTAAGCCGGTTACTTCGCAATTCGTCTTTTCCACAGAACTGCAGCTTGGATAGGGAAAGGCTAGAGCCATGGGCGCAGCAAGTCCAAGTGTCTCCGTGCGGTGATAGGTCTGCCCCACAGACCGTAGAATGTTCCCCACCGAGATTCACCACTTCCGATCCATGTCCCGTAGCCCTATATCAGAGCACTAGTATAAAGCAGTTTGAAATTGATTGCGACCTAAAAGCTTGAAGTCGATCCGTTTTTGAGGTGGGGTTCTCATTGGTGCCCAGCGAACAGTTCGGAAATACGAAACTCTGTTTTCTCACGATGCTTGAGTTTGGCGAGCTGGAACTCGAGTCGTAGTTGACATATCCTGAAAAATTCTTCAGAGCGTACAAAATTGAGGAAAATCGTTTCTTCGACACTGCTCTGACAATACTTCAAGTTGAGACTGGATAGTTCAGAAATGGCCATTATCCGCGGTCTTAGTTGAATACCAATGCGGCACTATTGCACTACTCAGTGCAGGAATCTCACCGTATGAAGACCTGGTGCCTGGATTCCGTCAACTCCCGCTGGTGGAGCATAGACTGGTCGAAGTGCCGCAACTTTCTTCTCCAATGTTCTTATGATAAATCATCCTAGACGTGCTTGATTCAACGAGTATCAAAGATTCGATCACGCAACAGCGCCTCGAAACATCGAGTTCGTCCCAAGTTTCATTCTATCTGAAGGTCTGAGAAATCCATCAGACTGAACTTCAAACCACGAACGACGAACGTCAAACCAAACCAAACATCAGAATTCGGTCCAATCCAAGGGTTTTCCCGTTACAACGCCCACGTTTCGAAAACCTCCACCAACACCCACACAGCCGTTTCTGTCTCATAGTAATCTACACCCCCATAAGTAATCTATTCTTAACCCCGCCCGACCCCGGAGTCCGGCTAACCCCTCCCTATATCGAATCTCTCCAGTCTTAAGTTTTAACTCAACAAGTCCGAGAAATCATTTCTTTGTTTCCTGGCATGAAGATGCTCATCACGGAATTCTCCTTCTGACAGGAATGAGGATTCGTACTATCTCCACATTTGCTATGACATTATCGGTTTGCAGGAGCTTGGGAGCGGAGCGATCTCAGCATCTCGCCCAGTTCAGAGAACCGTGAGCAGCTTGACGGGAGACAGGTTCTTGAACTGCTGCCAGTCTCCTGGCCGTGTTTGTTCGGTCTCTAACCAGAGGTAGAACCATCGCCGGCAACCCGCATCAGGGAACGGGAGAATACGACCCTGCTTCCGTACCAAGGATTCCAAGCTTGAAAAGGTTTGTAAAGGGGCGATGATAGCGCGATATGTTAAAATGATGACAGAACTATCTGCCATCTCCCTCACGCCATCTGCAGGACTAACTTTGATTTCCTACTTTTTGGGTCTCCAGCGGACGGGTTGAAAGGTTGACCCAAGACAAGCGTTCCTCACCAAAAGGACCTTGAGACAACGCTACGAGCCGCTGTCACTGATAGGGGCAGATCCATCTGGCCCGTTTCACTTCCTTCCAGAACACCATCTCCGAATACCCTCAACCTGCCTCAAGCCACAGCGCACCAAAAGCTCTTGTCAAGCCCTTTCGTTTCGTCCCATGTAACCATTTGTTTCGCGGATCCGCTTCCACGCGAAAGGAAGGATTTATGCACTTCGTGGCTTTTGCGTTTTCTTGGGACTCGGTTAGTCGGGGATTATCTGCTGCAAGGGACAATTGTGAAACGTCGATTGTGCATGGCAGTGCATTGGGATGAAAAGGCCCGAAGCGATCCCACGTGATACGACCCTACAAGTGGGGGACTTCTCCTCAACACCAGGTTCTTTGATTGTTATCAACGGTGGGGTACGCTGTGATCGTTCGATTTTAATATATCTTCAATGCTTATTTCTGGGCGTTGTGACACTGATGCTCGCTTGCTCGGATGTGATAAGCTGCATCCTTTTCCTATCTGGGCCCCTGAAGCTGGGCTAGAGACTTCATTTCGAGGGATGTGCGGTATGTCTCGATGGCACGGTGAATATTCGTCCATGTTAATATATTAATGTACAGATAAATGTCTCGGTACTCAAAGTGTGACCTCATAAGGTTATCACATCTGCGCCTCCCCAGCTCACTGCTGCACTGGCCTTCTTTGTCCATGTTGTTACTACTGAAGTGCTGCTCATATGTGCTAAACAACCTCACTGCTTGGCTTGTAGCAACCACATTATTCCCTCAAACAAGTTTCGCAATCATTGTTTACTGCTTTCACTTCTGGGGCTATCGTCCACCATCCTTGCGGAAGTTCGGGATACGCATCCTTCTTCCTTCCAATCCCTCTTTCCTTGAGTATCTCTTCGTACAGCAGACTTCATCTCGTCTTCCGTCTCAGACACAGATCTGGAAGTATGCCCTCTGTGCAGACAGATTGTGGAAGAGATACAGCAGTGGTGAAAGTTTCATATCTGCTGGAGGAGCTCCGTGTTCGCCTGTAGTTGATTAACTAGAGGTTTCAAGTAGAGAGTGTGTCTGAAGGTTGCCCGTAAAGTAGTCGAACCTCTTTCTCGTCAACACTCAAGACGATCCTTGTATTTTTCTGGTCAAACATCGGGATGGCTGAAGCTAGCCGCCATGAAAGGTAGACCTGTCAATGGTGGGGACATGCCTTCAATGACCGTTTGAGGAGCGAGAACAGCAGTGAATATCCCTCCAGCTTAAGAGCCTCCGAGAATGAATGATTTGTTGAGATTGATGCTTAGCTTCTCCCAACTATCTGTTGTTGTTGTCTCCCTGTGAGCACCTTGCGCATGTTTTACTAGTAGGACCCTACTCATCGGAGCACGTCTTGACAATCTTTCAGTCCAGTAGGAAAGGTCTTTGGGGCAATATGGCCTTCAGTTTCGATCGCACTGGCTTGCAATATAGAAGCACTCTCTCTACAAGCGGCATCATCTGTGTCATCCTCTTTGTCCACCTCAAATAATTTACTGCAACGAGAGCTTGCCGTTCCCAAGGCCACATGGAACAAAGCCACATCCGTGTATGTAGACGAGTAGTAACTCGGTCTTGTTCTTGGAGATCCAGAAACGGATTGTGATTTCATGAATTCCGCGACCCTTGACTGGCAAGACCACGATATCGAGTCCTGGGTGCGCCTCGATTGGATTTTCGTTCCCTTTCAGCGTTTCAGTCCTGGGTGCCGAAGGATGCTCATTGGGATGACAAACAAAGTACAGTTTGGCATTCAATACTGTGTACACTTCCAGATATTGTGGACACTTGCGTCCATCCATTGCGGATGTGGATTAGCTAGGCGCCTATGTTCAGTCACGATTAGATGAGCAAGAAGTAGATAACATTTTATAGCACTATCTTCAAGAAAGGAATTCTTTTGATAGATTTAGGTTGTGGATACTCTTTGAAATATCTTGACCAAAGTAGAGTTAGATAAGACTAGAGTGAGAGAAATCGCGATCAGGTTCTACACAGTTAAGCGGTTATCACACTCCGACTTTAGTCTGAGATCGAAGTCGGATATATGATATTATATTCACTCAAGCCTAGGTTCAATTTCTTATCGTATCACGTACAAAAGATTCGGCGTTACGGCATGAATAGTACTTATTCAAATTGTGCCATGCCACTTTCCCCTCACAGCACAACCAATGCAGAAGCCAATCACGTCTGACTCTCCTGCAAATACGGATTCTTCATTTCCTTCCTTAGGAAAACTGGACATATTCTATCTACTCTTGTCAATCGCATACGTCTAGTCTCCCTCGAAGCTTCCACTTCCTGGCTTTAACGTACATTTCGCTTTCCACTCTCCATCTTCGGAAGCCTTACTGCTCTTTTCCTCACATCCACGTCCTTTCCCCAGTCTGAGCTTTGTACCGTCATGTTCATAAGCACCTCAATAGCCTAGATCGAATTTTCTCGTTAGCGCTAAGTTAACTGGATCTGTCAGGTCGTGGGGTAATGAATATATGTGATGTTTAATCAATCGTAATGTCAGCTCGAACATGCTTGGCCGCATGCTGTATTTCAGACGTAGAAGAAGATGTTGGCAAAATCTAAGCTTCTTTCAGAACACATCAGCCGATAAAAATCTTCAGATTGAGTTACACAACCTCATGAATCTGCGGCTGAGTTGGCGCGAACTGATTCATAACCAATCAGCAGAAAACATGATCTCCTTCAGCCATATCAATCCGACCTCGTCTCAAACCTCAACATCCAGTACCAACGCTACCAACACTCAGCCATCTACTTCAACTCGAATCCAAACACGGAAGTCGTCACAGCATGACTCTTTTCACCCTCTCCATGGCCTTCCGCGTTGAGCCAGCCTCGTACGCTGACCTTGACGCTCTGTTCGATATCTACATCGAAGCGGCTGCATCACATCATCTCTCTCCGCTCCTTTACAATGACCTGTCTCATGGAGAGAAACGCAACTTTGAGTCCGGTGGCCCGAAAGATGTTTTCCTGAAGTGTCCATGGATAAAGTATCATAAAATGGTTGAGGTAGAGACTGGGTATGTTTTGCCAGGATTATGATGCATGCGTCGCTGCGCTATGAAAAGAGATCCACGGATTGAATTATAAATTCAGCAGATCAATATAGTGGCGTTGAGCTGACCTTTGTACCAGGAAGATCGTAGCATTGTCCCGCTGGCAGTTTCCCCGGGTTTCAAAAGAAGAGGAGAAGAGGCAAACGGCGGATCCGTAATATTTTCCCGAGATCCCTGCAAGAACAGATACAGCGCTCTTCCAGGAGTGGTTCGACAATCTGGCAGAGTTGGAGTCCAAGTATATCGATCGTGAGAATGGCTTTTGTACGTCACGCTCCGTGTTAATTCCAGTGTTGGACTTTTTCCGTTGTCGCCTTCTCCACTGACTGTCTTCATAGTTATCAACTACCTCTCGGCTCCCGGCCTACCAACGACTCGGTCTGGGATGACGGTTGCTAGACATCGGGCTCGATGAAGCTGATAAATTAAGCGCGAGTACGTTCTTAGTGGCCACGGAGATGGGAGCAGGATTGTACAGAAAAGCGGGATTCCAGGAGATTGAGAGCTTTACGATTGATCTCAGGCCATGGGGTGGAGAAGGCGAAACAGTCTGGAGAAGTATGAAGAGAGAACCAGCAAGGAGAACATCGGAGTGAGGAGAGGTTGGGCTTGCCGACATGTGGCCTGCAAACTCTGATGATCGATCGACTTAAAGATATGATTGATGACCAAGTCTGCTCCTTGTATTCGCAGGCTTGTCTAAGTCTTCTGGAGCATGTCGTGCGAGTGAAAAGCCGCAGCTCGCTAACCTACCCGAGAAATATGCAGGGTTAACAAACGGCGATAAGTTTTCCTTTCACACTTTAATTTATACGAATCTCATACACCTGTAAAAAGATATGAATATCCTTTTGCTCATGCCTTAATCTGGTATCTTTTATTCATTGCCAGAATACACCTGGACCCACTGTGTCGACACAACCCGGAACGCCCTGGATTACCCAAGCCCACTGCTCTGTCCTCATCCTCAATAAAACTTCTTGGGCTGACCTTCCCCAAGCATCAGAAATCACACACCTTACCACAATATGCTTTTTGGATCATTCACATTTACGAAAGTATACTGTACACCCATTAGCACCACAAATCTCTCGCGCACTTCACAATGAAAGGGACTTACCTCCGCCAACCTCGGCATCTTATCCCACAAACCCACAGTAACAGCCAACAAATTTGGTTCCGTCCATGTCGGTCTCACGCCCCTCTCCTCCATCGACTCCCACCAATCCAGAAACTGGCCCAACGTATGTGGTTCTAGTTTCTTGGCTTCGTTCCCGAACAGATGGATTTCCATGAGCATCTGGCCGATGGGAAAGGCTTGCATCTGCGATGCTGTATGTGTGAGGAGGGAGGTCATGGCAGCAAACTCGGCGAACTCGACGTCGATTTTGAGGATGTCGCTGGAGAAGAGGACTGTCAGCCCCAGCAGAAGCCAGGGAAGAGAGCAAGACTTACATGTAAGTATGTCCATTCATCTGCATGAGATCCTGTACCGAGTAAAACGGAGGTGTTCTAGCTTTATCCGTTTTCCCTGCAATGCCTGCTTTCAAGAAGTGTGTCCGGTGAGCATACTCATTCGTGATTGCTGGTCCGAATGACCGAACTGAGTAGTCGTAACCCCAAATCTCGCAATTTGTACGTTCCAACATCTCCCTCTCTAAGGGTTACGCAAATCAGCAATTAATCCTAATTGTAGAAATGTTGAACGAAGCACCACAGGAGAGGATTATCTACCAAAACTCGACTCGTTCTGTATACCAAAAGAGTATAGAATGCAAGGTCGCGAGTTCTTCTCATATCGACTCATGCCACACACCCACTTTCCACCGTCGCCCATTCTTCCGATCCTTTCGACTTCATATGGACAATTCCATGATGCTGGGACGAGATCCCATACCGAGTAAGGAAAACTGAAATATGTTCGTCCGTTCTGTGCTGGGAAACTAGTGGCAGGACCTGCATCAGCAAGTTGTTCGGACTCCCGTTCGTTCTGCTTAATACGTTCCACAAGCAAGCTTTCCAAAAAGAGGGATATATGATTGTAACAGGAAGACTCACAAGCCTATCTCGCCAAACTTGTCCCAAACCTCACGTCTCTGCTTGACAGTTTTCATCCACAATTGCTCACTCTTCGCCATTATACCCTTCACGCTTCCCCTAGTGATAGCTCCCGACAAGTTCGAGCCGACACCTGCGAGGCCATCGGGAGCATTGAAGTGTGTGAACAGCACGATAAGGAAGAAAGCTGCACTGGAGGAGAGGAAGATCTGGAAGGTATTCAATCGTAACATCTTGGCATGGGAAAGAGAAAAATAGATTTGTTTGTTGATTTAACGGTCGTTGGGAAGCTTAAGTTGAATCTTGAAAGGCAGTCTTGACGAAATTCCAGCAGAAAGTATAAGTTCAGGCGAAAAGAGGTAAGGAATGATCAACAATTCAGGCCAGGCCAAACGAACAAACTCTATTTCCGATAGAAAGATGGACTGTTTACAGGAACTAGCAGCTCAGGAACATAACATCAAGCCATCAATTCCGGCAAAAGCAGAATAATAGAGTAATCGCTCTCTTCATGTCACCTAAGCAATACCACCCCACTTCATACCCCATACCGGACGAGTCATGTGATACCTGAAAGCGAGAAATGGAGGCCGATCAGCAACTTAAGTAGTCTTGTACGCGACTCAAGCTGCACCAGATAGACACGCCAAGTACAAATCAAGCAATACACATTCCTTCAAGTATCGAATCGCATATGCCAAGCTTGCATTAAACCACGAGCCACGCGATTGAGCGAAGGGTCCAATTACGATGATAGCCATGTCTTACCCGAAGGAATGTAATGCTCTGCCAGGAATGCGACGTGGGTCCAAACCGGGAATCACCTGAAAGCAACCTCTGCATCGTCCTTCCCATGGTTCTAGAAGCAGGAACTCACCCCCTTTACCTTAAGTAGAAACAGCAACAGACCTACCTACCTGCCAGAGGCCAGACAGCCAGGCAATCAAAGCTCCAACCACCCACTGACTGAATCTATTTCAAGCGCACTCGCCACAACCTCAAAATCAGGGACCTGCTGTCACGTCAGAGAGAGGAAATTGAAACAAAATCCCTCACCAATCAAATCACCACCAATCGAATCGCACACCCAATCGTAACCCTCCTCACACTCTCCTAGAAACATCAAACATCAAACATCAAACACCCCAGGCACAAACCAACGAATCCCATCCAGAATCCAGATCCAGAACACCACATTTAAGTCTGAGAGGCGCGGTGCGCGTGGTATGTGCGTGCAGCGCATTGCTTTTACCTTGCTACTATACTATACTAGCCCGAAACGAGGATTGTAGTGGGTGGAGAAATTGTGAGTGTTTCAAATGTCGCGTGTCTGAATCGTGGAGTGTGTGGGTGGCGGCTTGGAAATCTTGGGGGGAGGGAATTTGAAGCGAGGAGGGAAGGGAAGGGAGGCGAGGCGAGACCTAGCGAAAAGGAAGGAAGGGGGGGAGGAAGGGAGGAGGAAGGAGGTAGCGAGTTATGTTGGGAGGTGTAGCCAAGGAGCTGGCATGGACGGCGCGATTGAAGATTGACCACGGGTATTATTGGCTGGAATTTGGAATAGATAGATAGTTTCGTAGCTGGGGATTTGTGAAATGCGATGTTTTCCTGATGCGGAAAATAATCAAATAAGAGACGATCGTATTTGAACCCTAGCCGATCAGTATGGAGCACAGTGGAGAAGGAGATTTAAGCATAAATATTTTATCGCGACGAGAAGAAGAAGATCACGAGAAAGGTCTGATTTATAATGTTGATTCAATTCCCATGTATTAATCTATCCTAGGATATGTCCTGCCTTGTGTCCTTCCTCCCCAGCGAACGCCGCCTATATACATACAATTTAAAAAAAATTCAAAACCTCAACCGCGCTTTTCTCTATACCAGTGTGTTGCCATTCTATGTCTATGGGGTATCATGTCTAAGTCTAATGTCCCAGCTAGTCTATTCTATTTGTCTGTGTAAGTAAGCTAGCTACCTGTACTGTAGTCTTGGGGACTCTACTTTGTCTGTCTGTTTGGTGTGGCTAACTATACTCTCCCCGTTCCCTCTCTCGCTCTCCTCATCCCCTGCTCGTTTCCAAGCCCGCCTGTCTATAAACAAATCCAAAAAAAGTGTGTGTGTGTGTGTTTGTGTTTGCGAACTCACAGCGTGCCTGCGCTCGTACGTATGAATGAGGGATGTTGTTTTCGGTAACGACAGGATGACCCGATGTTGTTGCCTGCCCCCTTCGCTTATCCCAGTCCCAATGCCTGTGCCAATCCGTGTGCATAGGGTCCGATCCGATCCAATCCCATACCGTCCCATCCGTTCCTATCCCAGTCCGGGTCCCATGGTCCAACTCCCGTCTATTGTTGATCCCATTGACAGGTTTAATGGGCATCTTCATCGCGTCCAGGCCAGCAGATCATATGACCGAAGAACGCCTTGATGTGGCAGAAGAAGACGAGACACCAGGAGAAGAACAGCACAGCAGCCATCCCAGTTCCAGTAAGCATGATAGCCGGACTATCGAGCCTCTCGCCGATCTTGATGGTTGCGATGGTGAAACCGACGTTAGGGAAGACTTTGGCGTACCAGTTGAGATGGAAGTCGTTGTGTGGGATACCGTCGATCATCGCGATGAAGGCCATGACGAAGAACCAGAATGCAAGGACCCAGAGGAAGATGGCCATGACGAGAGCCATGATCGAGAACAAGTCTGAGATGAGAGCTTGGTTGGCAACGCCCTGAAGCTTTGTGTAACCATCGAAGATCTTGGTGGCTTGCACGTCTTGAGCCATGTTGATGAAAGCGAGAGCGGTGAAAGCTGGTGGACCGACGGCAATGAACATTGCTGGACGAGATAGGTATGCTGGAATGCCGGAAGTGAGGAGACGTCCGAAGTAAAGAGGGTACATGAACAGTGCCATGAAGAAACCAAAGCCCTGATATGAAAGTCCAGCAACGAGCATAGGATAGGCGTGCTCGGGAGGTTGTGTCTTAGCGATGGCTCCTGCGAGAGTTCCGACCAGCATGGCAGGGAACATTGGAAGGACCCATCCGGGCAGAACGTTGGTGATCTTAAGTTGTTGATTGACGAAGATGATCTGATAGTAAATGATGGCGTGAAGGGTTGCACAGGTGGTATAGATCCAGAAAGCGATTCGGAGAGCTTCGATAAGCCATGGCCCAGTGTTGGGGATACCGTAAGCGACAGTGTTGGTAATCATGGTAGCGCATGTGAGCCAGAAGGTGGCGCTGAAGACACCCTCGTGGAAGTTGGTGAAGCAGCTGACGAAGATTTCTGGGTAGATTATGAAGCGAGTGACCATAGCACTAGTGACGCAGATGAAGAAGAAGATGTTCAAGAGAAACATGAATGTGCCGAGTCCAGTGAGACCAGAGAAGCGATTCGGAACAACAGAAAGAGTCAAAGCAGTTCCTCCAGTCGCCATTGTGAAAGCGTACCACGAAAAGGTGAAATGCTTGAGACGTTCCTTCAGTGTGTGAGGCCCGGGAGATATGCCGTGGTGATCATCGTGATGTTTCTCGGCTGGCTTTGCCTCGATATCGATCTTCTCGCCCTTGTAGTCGTTGAAGCGACTGGGGTCCTTTTCCATATCGTTGTATTCGTTGTTGAAGGCGCCAGGCAATTGGACCACCATTGGCCGGGAGATCTGAGGATAAGACATAGTGTTGGCGAGTCCTGATGGTCCATGTGTAGGCGATGCAGACCTGCTGGCGAAAGGGGGTGGAGGTGGAAGAGGAGGAGCAGAAGTCTTTGTTTTGAAGAACTCGAGGGTGGCTTCGATGCTTCCGCGGATTCTGGTATCCCTCCTGTCGTCGCGGAGCACAGCCTTCTTGTATTGAACGAGGTCGTCGATGGGGTTAGGGCCGGCCTGATAAGACATAATGAAATGAAGAGCAACGCTGGGCAGGAAAATTATAAGAGGGGAATCATCGCATGATTAAGACGTCGTTGGGAGAGGCAGCGATGGACCCGATAGATATCAATAGCAACTGGCCTGTTCACCTCACGGCCACCCCGTAGCCAGTTGAATCACACCCAAAACGATGTCAGAGGGATACTCATGGTTCTGAGCACGTAGTGGGTCTGTTTTGAAAGATATATAACAGCCAAGTTAGGATGCAAACGTAGAAGAGCCTCAAGATCGAGCCCTAAAATGGAAGGCCAAGAGATAACGGACTTGGGTTGATGTACGCGAGTCTTGTGGAAGGCTCCCCATTGGATGTATGGAGGCGTCAATGCTGCCAAGGTGCGCAAGGAGTGTTTCCTTCGTTTGCTCCCGTTAGAGAATTTGGCTTTTTTGGTGCTCGAAATAGGAACGTCTCCACTGGTATACTTGGCAGGGGCGTGCGCGAAGTGCAGCGAGGCTGGGCGCGAGCCTTTGGGCCAAGGCTGGGCAGTCAAGCGACGGTCATTACCCATGCAATGTGGACTTCGTTGAATGACCACACCCTGCCACAGCCTGTAGAAGATGCTGATTGGAACCGCAGAATGACAGAGGATGGTGGAACCAGCCTCGAGTCCCTTGTATACCAAGCCCTGGGCATATGTTCGTGGGGGCGTTGATCGACCGGTACTCGCGTGTAGCGTGTATCGCATGCGTGGGTCTTCCTTGGCCATCACCAAAGACATACCAACCCGACTCTCTCCGATTCTGCTGTCCTCCAATTGTTCTCGTGCCAAGTATATATTCACATGCAATTGGTTTGGAGTTGGCCACCTGTGGAGCTCTTCATGGCTCGCACTGTCAACGCAATAAACTGATAAGAGTCGTTGGGCATGGCCTGGCCCACTCGGGTCTAGACTTATAATGACAGAGGCGCGTATAGCCAGGGGATTGTTCCAAAGATCTGAAAGATCTTCTCATTGAGGCAGGTAAGAGATCGCCCAGTAACTTGAAGCTGGCAATAAGTCGAAGTCGAGCTCGAGGTCTTGCTTGCTGTTCCAGAATAGCACTTCGCTTCTAGTGACCACTTCAAAATCCCATGTTGAAGCCAAGGACGAATACAACAAGCAGACGCAGCACGTTTGTTTCACTGCCTAGCCGCCCAGAGATTTGTACAGTGGTAACGACCTCAACGGCGAGTTTGAGCATCTCGCAATGAAGCTCCGATGGTTCCAAATCTCAATCGCAAGATCGACAACATGTCATCGCAATCTTGTTAATGAAAACGAAGACCCATCCTCATCTCTTGCACTCGCAAAAAGATTGAGATTTTCTGATCTTCAAGACACTATTGGGCGTCGATTGACCCCTTCCCAGTTGCAATGTTCGGAGATTTCGCTCGGGAGGACGCGGCCCCACGCACACAGAGGGGCCATGACATTTGACCGCTGCACGGACAGAAACGTAGATAAAGACAACTTTCCAGCCCAACTTCCATTTTCTAATCATCAAGAAAAAATGTGCAAGGAAGAAAAAAAAAAGTCCCTGTGCTGCTAATTTCCCAATTTCTCGGGCAGAATCGACCAGCACATACCACTGGCATGGGGTTACATCTGCCACCTCATAGAGCTGCTCATCAAATTCCTCCTGCCTCGATTGTCTCAACATCAAACCAAAAAAGACAAAACGAGGGTGAACCAAGATAAGAAATTGCCGATGCTTGGAAGTGCCTCAGCAAGAATCACTGCCAAGCGTTCTTGTTCTCCTGGATGTAGGTATCAAGATTCTTGGGGGGTCGGCCCGTGAGCCGCTCCACAACGTCGTTTGTTGTTGCCTCTTGTCCATTTGCGGTGTTGGATTCGAGCCAGGCCATGAAGACTGCTGCTGCTTGCGGAAGTCCAATTTTCACGTATTGTTGGGCGGTTTGCTCCTGGTTGAGTCGAACATGTACAATTTCACGTCCAAGAGCTTTGCTGAATTTCGCCGCAGCCTGCAGTAGACGTCAGCTTCAATTGACAGACTGCGCCAAAGATAGATGCGCACCTCATCATAGGTCAACAGTTCTGGACCTAAAACTCTGAACGCCTCGCCAGGCAGTTTCGCAGAAGTGAGCGCATGAACTGCCACGGCAGCAATATCCTCAGCACTGACGAAGGGTATCTTCCCATCCCCGCAGCCAGTGTAGATTTTACCCTCGTCCTTGATCGTGGTGGGGTATTGCCATTCAGCAAAGTTTTCTGCAGGTCTGTCAATCACAAGAAACTCTACTATAAATAATTGACTTTACCCATAATCCAAGTGGCTCGGAGTACGCAGTATTCAACACCGATCCGATCCAAGTGTTCCCAAATCTTACCGATGACTGGCCCTCCTTTCTCGGCCGTGGTACCTGATAATAGAACGAATCTCTTGACGCCGTGCTTCTGCACAGCATAATCAATAAAGGCATTGGACGGCGTAACTGGATCCTCAGCTTCCGGCATTACAACATAGATTGCCGAGATACTCTCCCCTTTCAGGGTAGAGTGCTGAAATGGATTCTCGTAGGTCGAGTTGTCGGTCCAGTCGCTGAGGAAGGGATCAGTCAGTCTACTGGAGAGTCCTTCGACGAGGCAAATAATACGTACAACTTGGCGACAGGCATGGTGTCTGGAGAGCCACTACCGCCCCTGCGAGATGTCATGATGAAAGGGATCTTTGCATTTTTGAGGATAGCAGCGACTCGCATGGAGGTCTTGCCCTTACCACCAGTGAGGAGGATTGCCATTGTTGGTGCGTGGTTGACAGCTGAATTTGGAGCAGATGTTAAGTAGACTTGATCGTTCTGGTTTCTGGTATGTTTGACTTTGAGTTTTGTCGACAGCTGAAGGAGTCGTCGGTCCTTTATATACTTCTTCCTCCTGCAGGTTGTCACCGCTAGACCTCCGGTCTGAACATTTTCCCCGCGGACAAAATAGAGAGGCATCTCATAGCCTCCGGCTCCCACCCAGTACAACCTATGAGCTGTGCATGCACTGCTATTAGAGCAGCCAAATCGAGGAATACAGACGAATGGTCGGTCCAATGAGGAGTGGTAAGACCGTCCGATGTTAAGACTATCTTCGTAAAGTCCGAAGTGAAGTATTCACGTCACGTGAGCGGGACCCAGTATCTGTTCGTTGCTTGCTTGGTTGTGGTGATCTTGACCTTCGTCTTGCATTGTTGCCCGTCATCCAGCAGGATAGCCTGGGCCTTTGTAGTCCATACTGTCATGATCTTCTTCTCAATTGGTCGACAATTGTCTCGGTCTCATGGTGATCAGCTGGATCCAGGCCCGGGCAAATATTGGAACAGTGAGACCTTTGTCGCGGTCGTTACTTCTGGCCAATAGCGTCGAATCGTATTTGATTTGGGAGTAAATTTCTCGGAGCACTATCTTCAGGCATCTGTTGATCGTGGCATGCTCCTCCTCGAATAGTGTCTACGCCGCAGACGTACCAGTTGCGCTGCAGCGACCCCACGGCGTCTCTGTGCGCATCCCTGATCGAGCATGGCTCCTTGGTGACGATGTTGACGGATTCGAGGCGGATACAGAGGCGGAGTATTTGCAGAATTGGACGTGACGGGCGTAAAGGGTGTATGAATGAAGAGAACAAAAGTAGGAGGGGGAAGGCAGAGAATTATTAAGGTTGTGTCGCCCTTCCCTCCTCGTACCACACCAAGACACTAGCGCCAACTCTGTAACCGGGGTTAGTGTGTCCCCCACAGCCTTCTATCCTCTCTCCAGGTTTCATGGTCCGATCTTCACACAATTCTTAAACAACACGAGCCATCCAAAGTCCGTCGAGACAACTTTAATGAATAACTCTATTTGCGCTGCGGGGAATTCCTCAGCCGAATGCTTTGAGTAGTATATGGTTAAGTCGACACCGCAACATTTTCTTGTTATTATTGACTGTCTTTTGAGCGAACGTGAAAATCGGACGACTACCAAGCTGTTTCAAATGTTGCGATGCCTAGCTATCTGGCACCTTGGAGTCTACTGACATGACATGATATCGACTGTTGCCAAGGGCTAGGTCTAGATTGACTTTTCTGCCAATGCGTTTGAAGGCTTGGGGAATCTGGGTACGCGGGCGTCAGTCGAGTTCGGATTGTGGTCAACTGACTGAACAGCTTGAAGTGATGCATCTCGAGATTCTAGTAAATGCAAGCAGGCTGAGTTGTTTAAAAGGGAAAGGTTCAAGTAGACAAGTCGAAGGCAAGGAAATGGGATAATTGGGTTGAATCTGGAGATGCTACGAGAAGTCGTTGCTTCAGGGGCTCTTCGTCTCTTCACCCTGGAACCTTCTTGGCACGATATCTTGGGATCCGAGTTTCCACGTCAGCTTTCCCATGGCGGAGACAAAGTGGCCAGATTAATCGAGCACACCCACAGAAGAAGAAGAAAAACTCTTGGAATGCGTTTCGGTTCAGACCAAAAACTTACTCCATAAGGTAAAAGAATTTTCCTCAACGCCCGCCCGCTGGTAACAAGCTCCTAAAGTTTTACAATTTGCTGAGAAATCTGACAGAACAGATGGCGCCGAGAAGCTCCTGCTGTGAAACATACCGTACAGTATCTTGCGATGAAGATATGCCTGTGATCGAAACCCAAGAATTCACAGTGCCAACGCCCGAGAACACCTCCGGCTTCAATGGAGCAGGCCCGGATCGCCTGTCAATGCCACGCACAGCCCAAAACACAACTCACAGCCATCAGCCTTAACTCATGCTTTCTGGCTGTACCTCCGTCCTGAATTCTTCTTCTCGAACTCCATATCCTGCATCTCCAGCACCGCTGTAATATCCGGCTCATTCTTCACAACCCAATGAAGCAACTGCTTCAACCTCGCATCATGCTTCCACAGATCCTCCTCCGGAACACCTCTCCTCATCAAAATCCGACTCACCTCCCTCCACACCACTGGATCATTCGTCTCATGAGCTGCCAAAACAGCCATACTCCTCTCTCCGGTCCTCTCCTCCCTCACTTCCTCCAAAAGCAGCCTCTCCATCCGGCCTAGCACGGGCTCCTGTCTACCAAGCGGAGAAAGCCCGAGGCTGCGAACGAATCTTTCGACGTCGCTTACTTCGAGCCTGAGTTCTCGCTTGAGGGTCTTGAGAGAGGCGCGTTTGCGTCCATAGCGGAACCACCGCGTCCACGCTGACATGCAAGCCCGCTTCATGTTATCCTGGATATCACAAAGCGTGTTGCCCACAGAGTCCACGATCCCCATCCATTCTCTCCTGCGGTCCTGACAGCGCTGTCTGAGGATAGAGAAGGGGTTCTTGGCCTGCAGTTCAAGCTCGTTGAGGAGCTGTTGAAGAGATTGGAGGTTTGCCTGTAAGTCTAGGTACTTCTTTGGGGCAGTGCGCGTGCTGGCGAGGATGCTGGAGACGAGTTGATTGGCCGCGTGGAAATCTTCGATGCTGAAATCGGACATTTTGGCGAATCCGAGAGTGGTATTTGTCAGTTGAAGTCAGCCAAAGCTTGTTTGGTATGCTGACACTGGCTGCCTATCTGGGAAACAAAACAATTCTAAGGAAAAAGCAGCCTACTGTCATATCATGGAAAGAATAAATGGAATCAGAAAGCGGAAAGTGGATACAAGAAAAATAGGGCTCAGATAACTTTTTCAACTCTGAGAATATGAGTAACCCTCGTCGGATCCCGCGGGGATTTCTGACATCAGCTACTGAGATATCGAGATATCACAGGACGGATTTCACAACTGCTTACGCGGTTCTTCGGACTCTCGGTATAGCAACGGTGAGCGATATGATATTTAATAATCATGATGTGGACCAATGGTTGAGATACCAGATGGTAGGGATGGAATAGCAGTTGAAGATATCGTGGAAGCAAACGAGCGACGAAAACAAAGAGCCGGGAACTGGCATGTGAGTCCAATCACGTGATTATGCCAGGCCTGGCCAGTTCCCTTCCTCTCTGCGCAGGCAGTCGAAGTGGCAAAGCAAGTAAACAATCCCACGGTCCGGCTAAAATTGACCGTATTTTGCATCTACAACTGCGCATGCATCTCCTCTGAACCAGAAATCTGAGCCTCATTAGATTCCAAATATCCCCACGTGAGGATCTTTCGTACCAAATTCAGGGATCTCAGCCACATCTAGTGGGACGGTCATCACAGCAAGGTCATGATGTCAGCCCAGCATCATCCCCGTCATGCCAGGGAATAAGGTTATGCCACAACGCCACCATCTGCAAGCAGCTTATCGCGTTCAGCCCTGTTAACTGGCCCATCCGCCCTCCAAAATCTGGAGATTAACATCTGCCAATGCGGCCGTCGTATCTAGCACGCCCTCTAGCAAATTTAATAGTATGACGGCGTACTATTTGATATAAAAATCACCTCAAAAGTGGACAGCTTCAGCCACAATCGGTTTCTCGCATTGCGATGCACAGGGACTTTCTTCTACCCCGCCAAGGGGAATCAAGTGCCCAAGCATTGGCTCCACGCAGATTCTGGAGGCAGTGTCGTCAACGTGATCTTCATATGCTCGATGGCTCATACCAAGGTTTGCTACTAGGGCTGTTTGGTCAGAGTGTGAATGCTATACCCCTCGGGAGTGCTTAGCCGGTGCCAGGGACTGGGCGGTGCTAGGGTGAATTTGAAGCTCGTCATTCCATACAAAACAGGGCATCCCCACCTCGTTCGACGTCCCTTTGTTTGCCTTTGCTTGATATCTTGAAACTGCAACTTCAAAACTCAATTCTTTTTCCCTTCAGCAAAGAAAGCTCGATAATTAAACCAACAACAACAATAATCATGATTCTCCCCAGAGGTGTACAGCTCCCAAGAGCGGAAGATGCTCTCAACCTCGTTGCTCGTCAGATTCGCTATGGTAGATGGTACGTCCAAGCATTTCCCATTCATCTTTACTCCAAATTGGCGCAATCCGATGTAGAAGTCACAAAGCTAACAATCACCCAGCGATCCAAGATTTCAACGCTGTCGCAACAGCAGCGCATTCAGCCGCTGGGGCCGCTGGGTCGTCGCCGGTATCCTCATCTTCTTTGGCATCCTCCTGCTATTCCTCATCCTGTAAGCTTGTCCCGTCCCTCCCTAACTCCCAAAACACACCTACCAACCAAACAAACAAACAACGAAACAACGAAATAAAATATCGTACTAACAGTCTTTCTAGATGCTGCGCCAAACGCCGCAAGCGCCGCGCCGCACTCCACTCCACACCCATGACCGCCCCGTCCGGCCATGGCCACCACAACTCCGGTTACAACGCAGGCTACAACAACGGCGGCTACAACCAGCAATACGCACCTCCTGCCGGCGCACCTCCTCAATACGGCAATGCAGGTTATAATAACGATTACTACGGCCAGCAGAATGGTGTTGCGCAGCCGCAGACTGCGTATGTGAAGTAAGCGATTGTGTTGATAGGTGGTGGGGGTGCGGGAGAGGAACGTTGACGATGCTTTATGAATATGGGAAATGTGCGTTTTCTAATGTGTAAATTTTGATACCGGAAATACCGGAAAGGAAGAGGGACTGTATGATATGCAGAGATAGAAACAATGCGATGCGAATCGATACACGAATTTCAATTAATTACCCTCTATTCCTCGCTTTCAGTTGTGCTCAGATTAAAGTTTAGCAGGAAGGCCAGGCCCCTCATCCCTCCAGCGTGGACTGGCAGTGCAAGTCTGCTCAGCAGGATTGATATCTTCTTCTCTGGCTTTATCACCTACTCGTACCATACCAATAATTGTCCATCACGACCTTTTCCTGTTCCTGAATTCAGAAGCTTCACTGATGTCTGCACATCGAGACTTTGAGCTTCTGACGTCACTGGTTAGCCCAGCCTCTACCCCTCTATCTTATTCCTCTCTTGCCTTTAAGCGTCCATGTTCATGTAATTCTAGATATCATTCTATGCTTCCATTGAGTACTTAACCAACCAGAGAGTATTACAGGGTACGATCTGTCAAAGTCCCACTTTACGGTCGTTCTTCACTCAACAACAGTGGCGTTCGCTACTGCAGCCCCTGAAAAATTAGCGATCAAGCCCCTGAATCACAACAAACAGAGCTGATTAGGTACAGAACACTGCTAGTAACACCCGGTCAATACCGCCGCACATGATTCTCTAGGAAATCTCCATGCGGTTGTTCTCTATCTAAATATTACCTCCCTATCCATTCATCTCTCCACTTATATTATAACCCATCATCTATCTACCCCTAAGCCATAAGCGAAACACCAGACTCCTATCCGCCAACTCCATCATGTTGCCTACTAGGGGCGTGCGGAAAATCCGGGTGGTGATAGGAACAAAGTGCAGGATCGTCGAGAAGTGTCGGTTCCCGACATTACTGAGGGATGTGAAGGATGTAAGCAATGTTGTGGTTGTGATGGAGGGTTGATAAGGAGGCTTTGGGTGGAAGATCTGAGACAGTTGTGGCAATTTGATTCTTGACTTTTCATATTTGTACTTAATTTTAGCAATCACATCTTTGATACAGTACAATCCATTCGATTTCAATCGTATACTGATCCATCCAAACCCAAATATAAGTAAACGCCATGAGTCCTTCTGACGCGCGGGCTGAGTAACTACCCCTCCGTCTGCACGTTTCATTGGGCCCTGAACCATGTAGCACCCATAGCATCAAAGCTATTCTCCAGAAAGCAATCAAGCATCAACAGAGAATCCAAGTCCATCCACATTTCCAAATCATCCTGGTTCGTGAAATCCATTTGGTTCTGATTATACATAAACGGAAACGCAGGCAGGAGGTTTCCAAAAGCTTGATCATACCCTATGTTGCCCACATTACCGAATTCAGCCTCATTTAACACAGCTTGTGGTTCCGGAACCATCATAGCCATACTTGCATTGATGATATCGAGACTCTTTTGGAGAATCGGACAGGTTTGTACTCCGATGTCGAGTGCTCGGAGGAAGGTCTCCATGCGTGCGTTTGCGTCGGTCGGTGTCGCCTGACTTGACGCCTTGAGGTGGATCATGGCAGAGGCACCGGTGTAGATGCAATACGCTATCAGGCAAGTGACTCTTGTGAAGCCAAATGTACGTTCCAGCAAGAGGAGGAGTTTCTCGATGTTGTTGGTTGCATTTCGGCAGGCGACTTAATGGGCGGTGGGGCGGTGGAGTAGGATTACGGTAGTATAATGTAGGAGTCTAAAATTAACGTCAGCCTGAGGGAAGCTTCAGAACATGGTTTTTTAGCTTACTTTTGTGTCAAAACATGTGGCGGAGAGCATACGGATGGTAGATCATCTGGGTCGAGTACTAAGTGTCGAGGCGATCGAGCCCTCCAGTCTTTCAACCTTTCTTTCAGCCGACGGAGAGCTCCTTCGACATCTTCTAGCGCTCGGCGAGAATAGAGTTTTAGGATAATTTCTCATGATGATAGCCAGTTTACAGGAAAATTTGAAGCAAGAGATCGCATGTGATTTCATGGCGGGGTAATAGTTTGCCGGTAAGACCGTGAATGTCACGTCCGGCCCATGATGCGGTGTCCAGAGGTCATTTTCTGCTGAGTCTTCAACTATTCTCATTAGTCTTTGCTCATTTCATAGGCCACAGAGGTGACATACAGAATTGAGGAGGATTCTCAGTGGGAATATCAGTCAATGTCGGTAATCGTCCCCGATACAAAATGATCGCCCTAAAATCAATACACATCAGCCATTGCATTCTCTTGGTTTACTGATCACGTACTTATCCCAGAAGTAAAGGCTCCAGTACAGCTTCCGACGGACATCTACATCCTCTGTTGTAAGGCCACCAGTATCCAGTATCTTGCCACTATTTTGATGCAACCCCATGTCAATCACCATCCGAAAAGCCATACCACTGTACAACCAAGCTTGAGAGATCATTCCTGAAGGGATTTGCCGAGCACTCAGCTGCAGGAGACCTTGCACTGTTGGGATAGAGCTTGGACTATCGATCTCGGTGCCGATCATCATTCGTGTGCGAGGTAGAAGCATCCCATCGACATTGCCTTCTTGGAACCGAGCCGAATGTGCGCATAGGATCATGAGAAGAAAGTTACTGTAGAACCTCCCTCCTGTAGACATGTCTCCTGGTATTCTTTGTTACTGACTGCGGTTTGTAAACCCACATGAATATCGGAGCTATCCAACACCAATGGATCCGAAGCAATTTGTGTATCGTTTGTTTTGAAATATCTGTTGCAATGGCAGCACTTTCAAAACCACATCTTCCCAGGTTCGCATATCAACAGGACTGGAAGTCAGCATCGACGTTGGCTTGACACTTGATGGACTCGTCAATTGATCACTTCTTGGGCTCAGATTTGATCTCACGCCAATTGGTACATGTACTGAAGAAGTTGGACCATAATATGAAACCTTCATCTGGTAAGCTTGTGATCAGAAGAGCCTAGTTATATTGACCTTCCCGTTCTCATCAAGGCTCAGCTCCGTCGCGAGAGACTCGGATCCATTGGACTGATGATGCTCGTCTGCATTGAAGTGCTCGAGTCGACAAGCTTTGCTTTCTTGTAAAGTCACCTCAGATGATCGCGGCTCTAACGAAGCTTCTGGGACAGAAATGCCTGTCTGACCTTCCGTGTGAATATCATGGAGGGTAAGGGATCACCCACGCTCTGCAACGCGGCAAGCTCCGCCTCCACCTGCTGCAGTCGCGTGGCCATTGCAAGAGTCTGCGACATCGATGGAAGTTTCTCTTAGTGACATTTATCATTATACACTTCGCAAGTCTTGCAGCCCTGCAAAACGGGTCATCTAGCAAGTGTCTATGGCTGGGGAGGAAGTCAAAGGAATTCCTGAATGGCGGAAGAATAGCTGAGGTTCACCAGAATTTCTTGGTGGAGCCCCAGCAACATTCTGTACGTCAATCCCACTTAGAAATGGACCCTGTTCCACTGAGCTGATACTAACCCGAGTTACGGTCTCATCACGTGGGTAGCTAGACTTTCAGCTTTCATCTGCCGGCTTTGTCTCAGATCAGGATCAGACATTCAGGCTGGATGCCAAAACCAGGGACGTAATCTAGCAGAGCCCAAACACTCCATACGAGATCAAATCATTGAGAACCTGGCATGGAGGACACTGATGAAGCCACGTGATGAGGCACTTTGTTCGTTTTGGTAAGCGAGATCGAGAGCACGTGAGCCTTCTCTTGAGGTGTTGGAAAAATGAGGTTTTAATTCAAAAAAGCCAACTACAAACTCAACCAAATGCTACGCCGCCTGAGAAATAAAATCCATCCTACAACTCTCCAACACCATGCGCCTGGATCTTCTGGACATCCCTAGCACTGTCCTCGCTAATCAACAACAACTCAGCCATCTGCTCTTGGCTAACAGTCAAGCTCTGCCCACTGACCCACCATCTCTTGCCCTCAGTACATGGTGGTGTGGTCAAGCTTCCCCTGTATGTCCAATACTTCTTGAAGTTGCCGCTATCTGTCAATGCCTTGCGCATGTCCACCTCATGGTTGTCGAGCAGGAGGTTCGATGTGACGTTGGGAGCTCCGGTAGGACCCAGGATCTGGGCGAAGAACTCAGACTCTTCGGCGCCGACTACTAATGGAAAGCCAAGGACTCCTTTTGCTGCTCCGCTGGCATCGCCGTGTACGAGATGGAGCTCGGCCGGTGCGGATTTTCCGTTGATGGTGTGGTCGGATGGGGTGTGAGTGTGCTGCGATGATGTTAGCAAAGAGGTGTTCAAGATCCAAAAGCAAGTCTCTGGTTGCAAGTACTTGAGAGAGACACTTACGAAGCCCAGCAGGTAATAAGTTGTCCCATTCGTAGTGAAGGTCGGGGCATCAGCCGTTCCATTAAGCGAGTATGATGGTCCATATCCCCAGTTTGAGAGTGTGCCGATGGCAAGGTTGTCGTATTTGAAGGTCGGCGCGTAGACTTTGGAGAAAGCACCGCTAAGATTGATCGGTGACTGCATAGTGCCGGTAGAGCAGATAGGATTGTCTGATGAGCTGTTAGTAAAGTCTATGTCTAAATGAAATTCAATTACTTACCCACAGCCCAGGCAGCTTGATCGGCAAACGTCCATGTTGCTCCCGCAGGATGTTCATCCGCGTTCTCATCAGCACGTCTACCGAGAGCGGATGATGGAGGTGTGTGATCAGGGCATGCGAAAACGCTGCTCAGTGCAGCGAGAGAGACGAGTGTGCGAAACATGTTGGGGTAGTTGAAGTTGCTGGTTGGAGCAAGTGAGGTATTGATGAAAGAAAGTGAGGTAGACAAGAAGAAACAACTGCAAAGAGAATGTGTTGATGGTGGCGATTCAAAGCATTGATGTAGACTACAATACTTATATATCTATGATCGGTAGTAGCTGCGGATGGGTGCTTCCCCTCCCTATCTATTTCTGGTCAATCCTCCAGAACCAGAGCCATCTGGATAGCCAAGACATGCTGTTAAATTTGAAAGAGTTCTGAACATCGTCTGGGCAGATCCACCAGATAGAGTGCACCTGCATTCTTTCGGAAGAACTCTACTCCAGCCTTCTAAAGCCTATCTGAACGCTGTATCAGCCTCTTGTCATACTTTCTTGGCAGTAAATTCTACCAGATTCACGCGTATACAATCATCTTGTTTCATGGCCAAGAGGTTGACAGATCCATTGGTCGCCTTACTCGAAGGTTTGGCATGCCCAGTGCTCTTTATCCATCTCATGTGTTTAGCTGATTTTCAGGCGTCTTATCTTGAGCACGACGCCTGGGACGTCCCAGCGATTCGAAGCGAATGCCCGAAAAGCAGGGGCTTTTCGAGGCTGTGAGTATCTGCCAAGACAACGCAGATTGAAAAGCCAATCGCTGATTGGATCGCTAAAGATCTGTGGATGTTCAAGGTTAAATAAATAAGATTTTGGGAAGGTGTCACACCTTTTTCGGGACCGGAGAATGTAGATGTTTTGTGGGATCGCTTCATGGACAAGGTCGCTACTCGACTCAAGCAGGCTGACTTGGGATGCCAAGATCTTGCATTACCAAAGAAACGTGCTAGGTCTGGATCCATTGCAATGGCGATGAATCTTGCGCCTGTTCATCGTCACCTCAATATTATGCGTGATGCGATACCTCTGCGGAGACATGTTCAATTGTTGGGTCCGATCCTTTCGCAAGCAGCTTGCGTTCCAACTTGCAATTGCTCTGTACTCACCATCTACGGGTTTGTCCATCTGCTTTTTGGACTATTTCAGATCAAAGAATAGGATAAGACTTTACATTGTTCCGGGTATAATACACTGCATTCAGTTCTTGTCTGGTAAGCATAAAGGTAAACACCCAATTAGGACTTTGACACTTGCCAAGCAATGAACACGCATTTTGAAAGTATGTTTGATAGAGGTAACTCTGGATCTTTGCCTTTGAGGAAAGTTCTCCCGAAGATTCGGGTACCCCGCTCCTCTTGGCTTTTCGTTCTACACAGTCAAGCCAAGAGGCTGAGTTCTTAAATCAAGGTCACGATACTTCGACCGCAAGGCTGTGTTGCTCAATTGCGATCGAACACCGGCTTGGCTTCATAGTCGCTGCCAACGAGACAATAGACTTCATTGCGATCTAAGGAGCTACTTCGCTGTTCCTCTGAATCTGCCAATACGCAAATTCTCGTCTGGTCAAGGCGGCTTGCTTCTGAGCAGGCCCGGAGCGGCACTTCATCTTTTTCAGCAGAACATGCCAGATGGCAGCCAAGAGACTTGTTCTTCTTATTTTACAGATATCTGTTCAAATCTCCCAGGCTCGAAAGAGGGGACTTGTCACCATTTGTCTTCGGACTTGCCAGTGTGCAAGATGCTCGTCTCATAGATTTCGGAAGATCTTGAGAGCGGCGTATTCTTCCGTCCATCAAAGCTGACCAATTGGCAGCCAAGAGGCTCATTCTTCTTGAATGCAAATATGGTTTGACGGAACCAGGACTTGGATCCCGATGCCAACATCTCTACATTCCGTCACTTACCAGCCAAGGGAGTTACTTCTCTTGTTTGTCGAAAATGATCTGATGGCTCTTAGAGTCAAGCCCGGATTTGGCGCCTTCGTGATCTCCCCATGAACAGCTTAGATACTTGGTCTTCTTGTTACTACCTATCTTCTTTCGGCAATTACAGAAGGCAATTATACTAACACCTCGGTATCGTAGTGACCTTTCGGCCAAACGGAAGTGGGAAGGGTAAGATGAGCGCGACTGCTTTGCGACTTTCAATATTTCAAAACAGCAAATATCCTGAGAGATCTGGAAAACGTCGGCAGTACGGAAGTACAATAAAAATTTCATGACCGTCACCACAATTCTCGGCACCTATAGACAATCGACAACGAGCCAAGTAATATACCAGACGAAGATCAAGAAACGAGGTCCACAACTATCCCATGAACCAGCAAACATCAAACACCACTCAAATGAAAACCTCCCCTATCAAGATACACCCTTGGCGCCGCCCACTTACCAAGTAAACACCCCTTTCCCGTGACTCGAACAATCATGCGATTTAGAGTTCGGGATCTGAGTCGTGATCAAACACGAAACACAGCCACGAACCCATCGCACTTTTCGGAGTTGCGATTTTAGCGATGTCCGGGTCAAGACTTCATTAACTGTCACTGCTGGGAGTTGATTGGCTGATAAGGGAGCTTCAATAGAAGTCGTCGATCCTGGCTGAGCTGATGCTATGTAGAAGTGGTGGGATGCAAAAGGGGCTCGCTTAGCTAGATTTCCACCAGTAGATTTCTTGCTTTACTCTTCACTCCATCGTGAATACTTCGTAGGATCGTGCGAACGAAGTGGAATGGCTTTGTAATATCAACTTAGTACCGTTATTCTTCACTTCATCTCATAATGATCCTCTGTTCAGAAAGTCAAGTAGAAAGGGCATTGAGGAGACAACGATCAATCCGCACTTTCTCTCATCTCACAGCTGGATTTCCACAAATCTATCTCACGAAGCATGCGCCTAACATCAAGAGGTAATGCAATGCACTTCTGTGTGATTCTTTGGGTTTATTCTTTTACTTTCATTATATCAGTCTACAGGTCGTCCACGTAATGCACAGCATCACACCCTCTATTACCTCCTGGTCTTGCCAACTCCATCGTCACCCTCGGTACAGACCCAGTACATCTATGGTTTGTTCTCAACTAAAGCAAGAGCGACTTTACAATCACTCTACAACCACGATCTTCGCAGGCGTAGCCGCAGTTGCTGTGCAGCCTGACATAGCCTAGAGAAATCACCATCAGTCTCATAAACAACAACAGAATATCGACCTCTTCTTTACCACGAAATGGCAACAGAGCAGAGAAAAGATAACAAGGAAAGTGGTGTACTTACAGCAGCCAGATTCATCTTGTTTTGATCAATACCCCCTGCGAAGTCCTTCTTCAAGGTCTCGACCGTCTTCCCAGCAGCGACCTACTCCAATCTTAGCACAACGTCTCAGGCACTCGGTATCATGATCAATAACATACCGTATCAACAGCCCCACTCGCCGGAACAGCCAGACTCATCGTCAAACTCAACTCCTCCATCTGCGCATTCGCCACCTTCGCCAACCCATCCAACGCCGCGTTCCCGGCAGGAGCCAACTTCTGATTATTCTCCCTGATCACAATACCCTTCGTCACGAAACCCATCAAGCTCGTCTGTGTGGCGCCATACAATGTCATATCGATAGGGTTCTGAGCGAGAACCATACCGAGGGCGTTGACGGTTGTGAGTTCGTTGTTCTGGTCGTCGATGTTGGATTGGATTCCGGCTGCTAGAGCCATGACTTGAGTGGAGCAGGCGCCTCCGGCGGCGGTGCTGTTGCCTGAGGAGGCGGTGCCGGTTGAGGCCGGGGCGGACGGGGAGGGTTTCCCTGATGCGGCTGCCATTTGAGCGGCTGATGCTTCTTGGCGGACTGTGAGGGTCGGGGAGAAGATGGCGGGGAGGGCGAGGGTGCCGGTGGTGAGAGAGAGAGTGATGAGGGCGAAGAGTTGCATTTTGATGGTTTGGTTTGGTGGTGAGTGCCGACTTGCGGGTGTTGTTGTTGATAGAGTTTGTGAATTACTGACGAGTAAGGATTGAAGAGAGTGAAGATATTAAGATGTAAGTACTGAAGGTAAGGAGCGAGAGAGTGGAAGTGACGGATCAACCTATCAAGAGAGCAGACACAGAGAATACAACGATGAGCTAGAGACACCAAGAGCGGGATGAATGGGAAGTCTCTTCATACATATACCACTACCAACAGCACAGAAAGACCTCGGACTGACTTCATCAATTGCATATGCCATTACAGCATATCCGCATAAACAGTAGACCTACCGTACGCTTCGCACCACATTAACCTTTCCCACTCGATACCGTGAGACATCCACAGTACGTTCGCGGTCTGAGGAGAAGTCTATTCATCTAGCTTTCGGTGTTCGGTGCCTGCACCACCGCATCGCCCGCATTCCAACCATTCAGAATCACTCATCATTCTCATCTGAAGTTGTTCAAAAAGTCTAAGGATGATAAGCTACCGCTCAAGCTTTGGATGAATCGGTCGATGGACCAGATCTGGTTAGAGTGTGCTGTTCAGACGTTGAGGTTTCGAACTCTCGGTAGGTGCTGCGGATGGTGACAGGCCAGGAGGCAAGGAAAGTAAGTACTTGATGAATGCTGACTGGTTTGTTGGTTGGTGGAGGGAAGGAAGAGAGCCCTTAGGCAAATTAGAGAGGAGGAAAACAAGGTTGTCGGAAAAGGTATGAGAGACGTAAAGTAAAAATTCCAGTGCCTCAATGCACGCAAGCTCATCGTACCGAAGGCTTGTTGCGAAGAAGATCAAGCTTGGCTTCTGTCTTTCCCTTCCTTTCCCTCCGCATACAAGCTCCTCGCTTCGCTCCCCGCTCCAAACCCAAACTCTCACTCAACAGCAGCACATCGCAGCACATCTCCTCTCACTCTACTTTCCCACCTATCAACTGACCATCACGAAGACCCCTCACGGATACGAATTTCTACACAAACAGAAAACAGATTCCTGACATCCATCGACCGAAAGCAAGCAACCATCCCAAGAAACTCAAAATCCAATAAGCTTTTCCTGCCCCTCGTTTCACTCCATGTCGGCACCTCGTTTCACCGGCTCTCCCTCCCTCCTTCTCCTCGAAGTCTAATCTTCGACATCTCCAAACCCAACGTAAAGGTGAAGATCCAGACGACCCACAAACCCCTTTCGCTTCTTATTCAGCCAAACACAATCAATCAACTAATCACAGGAGAAGAGAAGAGAGAAATAGATCGTGAGAGCGAGCGAGCGATACTCCAGAACCCAAGAACCAAGGTGGAAAAACAAAAATTCCCGACGAATCGCATGGGAGGAAATAATTATTACCATTTGCCCATCGAATCGAAGTGTCGACGCCTCATTGTATACTGACAAGTAGTGCAGTGTGCAGTGCAGTGCATGCATGCAACGATCGAATACCGGCATTTCGTTCCGCACGTTTTTCTTGCTTTCTTCAGGGGGGGTACTCCGTATGCGAGTGATAGAGGTACTGCAGATCTAAGAAGAGTGCGTACGAGAGGATGTCGGCTCAAACCCCCCGACCCGGCCGTGACCTACGTATCCTAACAGTAAGCACCATCACCCATCACCCATTACCCATCACCCATCATACCCCAGATCTACCTTTCCTTCAGCTTGGCGATCATACAATACACTCCTTTACTCTTACTCCTTTACTCCTTTACTCCTTTGCTCCATCTATACCACAGGGAATCTCTCCCTAAGAGCTAAGCAAGAACTAAACTATCCCCAATCCACTGAACCGCTCCCCCCTTCCCCCTTCCCCCCCAACCAAGAAAAAGTATTACCGTTGACGCGAGCGAGCCCATAAGAACGGCGCATACAAGCAAGAGAAAGCTAGAAGCACCATCCAGACCAATCCAATCCAATCCAATTCAGTCTGCCTAATCGACCGTACTGAAAAGTTACCAGCTGAGTTTTGACATCTACAGTAAAATTCCATTCATTCTTTCTTTCATTCTTTCATTGTTTCATTGTTTCATTGTTTCATTC